>JAUMHD010026295.1:0-39145 GCA_032359135.1 Ulvella scutata | reverse complement strand
ATAATTATATATAAACCTGAAAGGTAGTAAATATATATATATATATACAAATAATGTTTCCCACCGTTTTGCCGTTTCTGCCGATCCCCGTCACTCCAGACACGCCCATTACAAACTTAGGCACATATCATTATATTCAAGTGATTCGGCTTGGCGATGTGTGTTTCGGGCCGTTCTGTTTGAAGCGTAACGTTCGTGGGTGGCACGATGCTGATACCTCGAAACCTTCACAGATCGCGCTTCAACTGTTACTCGAACATCAATATGTACATGTGATGATGTTTCGGGTCGTTCGCAGGCGACTATTATATCACGGCTGCGTGTACGAGGCACTTTTGGGGCGCCAGATTGGCACTTTGTCGACGGATAGGCTCCTAGCACACCACACCATTCCACGCGAGCGCCTGGGAAGTAACTCATATTGTCGATGCTTAGAGGACTTTCTATGTCTCGAAGTGCGGTTCTCGACGACACGCTGCTGGCGTGTGAACGTGCACATCCGCAAAAGCCAGCACCCAGTTTCATGTGAACAGTATGGCAGAAAGAAAGAACGATCTGATTAATCAACTACATGATCTGTTCACAAGCTGCATGGGTTCGCAGGACGATGTCCGGCGAATAGGTTCATGGACAGCATACAGCAGTACAACTCAACGATCGCAACCGTGGAAGAAATGGAACCAATTTCGAAAACCACTGCTTGCTTCAGGCGCTTCTGGAAAATGTTTCTCACGCTACACAGTGGTGTCTGTTATATGCGAGCAACACTCTGTTGAATTTCTGTCTGTAGGTCTATAGCGAACCTTGAATTCACAACCTGGACAAACACACACTATGCACAATCAACTTGCAAAGAAAAGATTCCGCTTTTCTGTGCACGTTAGGCTGTGCATGCTGTGTACTTGCCAACACTATACGTGGTATAGTATACGCTAACAACTTGCTCGTCATCGCATGCAACGCCAGCATCACAGACATGACACCCTTTCCAAACTGTGCACACTTCTGACGCATTGAATGCACTGTTGATGTTCGTTTGTACCATACTATACGTGTGTAACTGCGATGTGGCTGTCCCGGAAGTGCACATTGCAATTGACACGTCAACACTAAACGCTCGCAAATCACAATTCGAGACATAGATCTTCCCCATCTGTAGGATAATATAATTCGTTTCCCCGACGCTCGCGTGGAATGATGCATTGTGCTAATATCCTTTCGCGTTACAAATCTCTGTGTTGCCGATCCAGATGCCCGTACTGTACGAAGTAGAGCGGGTCTAGGCATTCGTGAACGACGGTTTACAGTTGAATGTGTATGTAGCTATTTCTTCAGGAACGGAATCAGCGTGATTCTGAAGAATATCCGTAGTGATAGCTTCGTGCATCCACGACTGTTCAACCCACACTGCTACCTACACGGCGCGCCGAACCATGAATCGCCATGCCATATCACTTCACAATGATGATACGTGCTTAATTTTGTAATTAGCGGGCGTGGAGTGACGGGGATCGGCAGAAACTGCAGAACGGTGGGAATAATCATGCATATTTAGATATATCAGTCGAGATCCATTCATTTTTTCCTCTACTCAGGAGGCTTTCTGGCGCCGCGTGTGTGCGAACCTGTGTCACCCCTAATAACAGGATTTATACTATCTAATTAGATAGTGATGTACAGATGCCGCCAACCACCACGGGCAACGAGAGCAGCTGAGCGTAAGCATGGTACACGAATAAAGTATGCTAGTTCGGAATCTGAAGCAACAGGGACCGAGATTGATGTGAGACGTAGTAACCAAATCAGAGTGTGCATGGAAGTGTCAGGTCTGAGTGCAGTAGCACAAAACAATGCAAAAGCTGTTGCCATAAGAGACGACGTATACAGTATAGGTTCTTGGGTACGCGTGTGGGAGGTGGTTAACCTGTGCGCAATGTTTAGAGAGGTGTTCAGCAACTGTCATACGTCGCCGACCGAGCTTTGGAGTTTAGAGCTGAAAGCTCGGGCAGCGGTACGTATTCCGAATGACTTAAAAATTTGTCGCGGGACGACATTTGCTCTCGAGCAATGATGAGGTTTTGCAACAATTGAAATGCATTCATCGCAACATGCTGGGCGTCCCTTTCGGCTGCACATACAGTACATGAAATGATCGCCAACCGTGTACACGTTGGCAACGATCCCGTAGCAGGTACTCTACGGTTAGCGTAATCCTTACATGTCGAGAAGTGGGCTGTAAGAAGCATAGTGCGCAGTGCTAGGCCTTGTGCATCCTGAGCTCAACAACACATGCTCAGCTGGCAACCACGACCATGACAACAGCGCCACATGCCGCCACTACCTGTGGGTGTCGCGGTACGAAGGAGATTCACATAACAAGAATACTTTGAAAGGTTACTTCCGAAAGCGTGAGAGCAACAGCGTCGGCAGTCCGGAGTGGCAACAAGGAGGATGCTGCGAGGCAGAGTGTGGGAGACAGCGAGTATGACAGTGCCGGTGTGCGCGCACACGGCTTGCCCACTGTTTCCTATAGCGTGCAAGTGCACATCGTGCGAGTGTGCACCAGAACCGTATAACATGCAGTGCACCTTGCGTGAAAGAGGAAGAGCTGTGCACCCATACACCGGTTAATATACACGTCTAGCATACTACTTACTGCAGTTTGAACAGACGAGCCTCTTGCGCAGTACGTAGATGCTGATCGTCAAGATTGACTGACATTTTCACGATTTTCCGCATCCCTGGCTCTGAGAAACGGCACGGCACGGTACGGCACGGCATAGTTATAGCATATGCGTTTCCGGGAATAAGCAGCCCCACAGCTTTGCACTCGTTGCCGAGGCATGTGCCACTTAGGGTAAAGGAAATAACGAGCCTGTTCTGACCGATATATATATATATATATACCGTAGTAAATGTATACCTTCGTAGCCAGTTTCGAAAAGACTGCACACTGGAACCGTTTTCTTTTTTTTCTGGCCGTCGTGCGGTTGGCTAAAGAGACGGACAGGCCCAATGTTTCTCTGGAGAACATTTCCCCCCGTCGTATACACCCTCTGATGGAGAACATTTTCCCCCTCGTGGTCTCAGAAAAAAACAGTCCTCCCAGGCAGACAGGACACATGATTATTCTTTTTTGTTGCCAACCGTCGGCAGTGCTAGTGCCATTAACTTCCTCTGTTGGTCTGTGATTTCATTGTGGGCAATCATGACTGATAGTCCTGACTCTGTTGAGATGACAGGTAATGGGCCGGCCAAGAAGGTGCCAAAGCTTATCACATGCTTCTTTCGTCGCTGTGATCCTAAAGTCGTCAGCTCAGCATCGGTTAGGACAGGACAGCGTTCATTTATCATTCTTTTCATTTTCGTCGCAGCAGCGATGAGGACCCCGGGACACAGCATTTTCATTTCTGGGAACTTCGTGGTGGTGAGCAAAAAAATACCGGACATTTAATTCATTTCGTCGTGCTGAGGTGTATGAGGACAGACATTCACGAAGGTACACATTTACTACGGTATGTATATATATATATATATATATATAGGGATGTAAAAAAACCGATATTTTTGAAATATCGGGTTCAACTGATATTCCGATATTTAACCGATACGCAGGCCAGTCTCGGCATCTTGTCTCTCGTGTTTTGAGTTCTGAATGGCGTGGAACATCATCCGGCAAACGACGCGAGTCGAACTCATAAACTGTAGGCAAGTTATCAGCAGCCGTAGCTTGCTTTGCGCTTGATATCATCCTTTTCCCGTGCCTACAGAGTCATTCGAATTTCAAACTCTGAACATATGCATCCACACTGTGTGCAAGAGCATATCGGAGGCACCGATACAACTACAAAATATTGGACCGATACATCGCCAATACGATATATCGCCGATATATTAAATATCGGGGCATGTACAGCCCTGTATATATATATATATATATGCTAAGGCAACTGTACCAAGTTAACAAGGCGAGCATGGTGCATCTACAGTGCACAAGTTGTTGTGTTTCATGAACACAGAAACTGTAGATAAAAGGCACAAAATATCGAAGGCAGAAGCGGAAAATTGCAAATTTCTGGCTCGTTGAGAGTTTTGTACATATTCTACAACATGCCAGCCATCACGACAACGCTTAAGACGCACATACAGAATCAAGTAGCGCGAAGAAGCGCACGTTGCTGCTGGCTGGGTCAGGAAGAATGTTTGATCAGCCTGGATGGCACGCCCCGGAGGGATGTCGCAGTAGCATGCCTTGCCTGCAATGCGAGTCAAACTCTTATGACGCTGATCCCGCCAGTCGGCAGGTACCTTTGGCTCTTGTCGTAACTTCCTGGTAACTCAGACCAATCGACTTCAATAAGTCAGATATCCAAGCCTTCCCAAGCATCAGCTTGCATGTGTCCTTCTCAGCGAGGGGATCGAGTAGGTGCGGGCTCAGTACATCTTGGTGATCATGGCGCGCGAGCTGCGCTAGGAACATGGCACGCACAGATGTGGTATTGATTGCGATACCTTTCTGCCTGTAAGCAAGGATCATTTCCTTCACATCGTTAACAGTATCTTCACACCCAGCCAGCTTGACCTCTAGACTGCCAGCGTGCGACATTCCATCATGCGGCATAGTGGCTCTTCCATGTTCCGGTTGGCTGAGGGTGCTTGCCGTGAACGAGGTGGAACCAGCCAGCAAATGTGTTGCGGTGTGGGAAGCCCATGTCAGGGTATCGCTGCTCAAGTTCTTTCCTGAAAGCACCGGGAGTGGTAGCCACAGACCTCTTAGGATCTGGATTATGCAAACTAGCCGACTGTATATGCCCATCTGAATGTTCATAGTCTCACGTATGGTCACTGGCTGTTCTGGTGCTAGGCATGGAAACCGAAGGTGAAGGGTCTGAAGCCCTGTCCACATCATCACCACTATCATACTGCATGTCTATTGTGTTTCCTGAAGAGTCCACATCCATTTATCCCTTTACTTCTTCAGACAATCCAGGATGCGGACCTCGGATAACATCAACACAGAGCATACATACTGGTATGTCAGACACTCAACAAAGAGCATTCTTAATTGTGGAATAATCCGAATAATGTGACTAGGTGCTGACAAATCTGACCAAAACCTTAAACACAACAGGAACTACCAGGTATATTGCACCTGCAGTCTCACAGCTGCCGAATCGAGATCCACGCGTCACGCTCATCTCAACCGACGAGACAAAAAGTGGAAAATGTCCGTCGGTCACGGGTCACATCGTGCAGAACCGACGATTTGGAGCATGGAAAATTTTGGTGGACCATGTCTGAACATGCAGGTATGTGGAGAAAAGTTTGTGAGACAAGTGTGGGCGTCCTTGGACACATTGCTATCTTGATATGGTGGTGTTCTCCACCAGTAGCTGCTGATGGAACGGCCATCTGGAATGATGTGCTTGAGAAGTCATGCCCATTTGAATTCAATCCAGTTGGCTCCTACTCCAGGGAAGTTTTCTTCAACCATGCTTTCAACAGTCATAAAATTGAAGGTGGCTACCCTGCTGAGCGGATGAGGCATGTTGCATCCTGGGTCGGGGACCGTTATGACCCGAAAATATTTCAGGAAGCAGAATTCGATTACGAGAGTATTTCAGCATGGCCAACATACCCATGGAGCACAAACATTGCTTGCGGGGCCATGCTAAAATTTGATCCCAACTCGATCATCTTTGATGAATACACATATGGAACATTAGGTTGGCCAAGAAAGGATTATGGAAATGACACGGAGCAAAATGATCTTCACCCACAAGGGAGTTACCACTGTGAAAGAAACCTGGGCCCGGTACGATATCTCAAGAATACTGTTTTTGTGGTTCTGACCGATCTGATACATTTTGTAGAGAAAAAGCCACTTAACATTCAGAATGCAGAAGTTTGCTGCTCACCTTCTGTTGAGTACTTTGCAGGATACTACCAATGGATACGAAGTTGTAGACTGCTTCAAGTTCCTTGAGTATGGGGGCACTCACAAGCCAACGTGGCTTTGGCGCATGGAAGAAGAGCGGCAGTTCTGGGAATGGCATGGCCGGTCATCGTACATAAATCGGTACTGGAACCCATCAACCCGGTGCATAGACTTGGAGGATTGCTGCAAATGGGTGCCAAAATCAGAGTTTCTGTTCTGGTCAGACCGTGCACCATATGACACGTTCACTGACCAAAATATCACAGAGTACATTCCCAATCGGTATCCGCAGGCTAGAGTAAAATATCTATCCCAAGAGTGCGCGGACTTTTGCTTATCTTTGTCTTTCTGACTCTCTGGCTGTCCGTTGTCTGTGCCCTAGGACATGGTTTCCTCTTTGAACAATGAACAGAGTTTGGGCGCAGCAGTTTGCTTGGTTCCTCGTGACAGGTCTGTTGTGTTTGATGCAGCATAGTTTGGATTATGGTGGCTGCACATCCCTGAACATGCTGAAGCGCAAAGATTCGATCCCAACATTATGCTCAGTTGTAGGCATGCAATGATTAGCAGGCGTATCCAGGGTGCAAACCCCTGTGCTGAGCATGGGCGCAGCACTGTTAAAGGCCAGGATCCCACATCTTGCCTGATTCGTGATGCACTGGACATAAATGGTGATGGAAATGGTGGTCTTGTGGACCGAGCACTTGATCTGATTCATGAAGCACCCTTCCAAAACCCAGACTGGGAAAATGACCCATTCTGGTTGGAGCCATTTCCTGCAGCTACCTCGACTGGAGGTACTATGCCTCCCCCTCGCTATGTATAGAGAAATATACCACACAGTCTGAGTGTATATCTGTCCAAATTGGACCTAAGCTACGAATTAAACCCATCTGCATGGTATACGTTGTATTTCTCCCCAGTGCATGAGGCAACAAAGCTGTTGTCAACAGGTGAGCAATTCGAGACATGAAACACAGTAGGAAACTGCGAGACGGCCCTGAACTAGAATATCAGACAACATACCTTTGGTAGGATACCTTTGTTCAGATACAATACGGTTCACTTGGGTGTAGGAATCTGGAAAGTTCGGCCTGCAGACTTGGCTGCTTTCAATGTGGCCCCGCTGGATGACCGGCGTCGATCTGTTCTGGACTACTCAGCCACAAACTTTCTGAGTGGAGGGTTTAATGCCACTTCGTTCATGGATCCAAACATCCAGGATGAACCCATAGAATCTTTGAGAGATACCCTTGACAACATATTTGCCAGGCGAGGTTTTCGGATTGGTGGATCCAACTATGAGGGCTACACTACTATCCAATCAACATGGAACATGCCACAACTAATGTCACCGGCAACATACTATTGGTTGTACTACAACCGCGATGTACCACAAAGGGGATTATTTTGGGGCAATCACTCAGGAATCACTGCGGAGATGTGGCAGATGCATGAGGTTTGAATGCTCTCTTTGTGCTAGCCATGTGTATAAGGCCTTTCCTTGCTGCTTGGGATGTGCATCAGATGTAGCCAACAGGAACACTAGCATCTGCAGATACAGACAGCACGTAACCATTAAAACAATGAAGGTGTGGAGCACACACCGTTTGCAGAGAGAACTTCCTCCACGAATCTTCCATACTTGTTCACACTCTGTGCGATGTTACATGTATGTGTTCTTTCATTGATTCTTGCATATTACCACTCAGTGTACAACATCTACGCATCAGCATTGCCATCATCATCACAGATAGAACAGCTTACTTTGTGATACGGCCGTGGTTCCGGCACAGGAAATAGACAACAGGTGCACCTTTCTTTCATGACATTCGGCGTGCATACAGCGTGTCAACGCCACCCGCTTTGGTCTCGGCAGTGATCAAGGTATTTTTGATGTCGAAGATGGTTCAGAGTGGAGTCCTCGATACCGCGGATACGAAGTACACGCCCCAGGCAATGCTGTGATGACATGTCCAGGGCAAGGAATTGGCCATGACTGGTTCGAATGTCCGTCAGAAGTAATGTCAGTTGCTCCGAACATGTGGGACAAAAGTCACAAAATGTATACTGTCTGGCGCCTGGAGGAGGACAGGCAAGCCAGCACATTTGCCCATACATGTGTAGATGCAGAGTTCCCACACTTCCCATACTCTCATTACGTAGAATTCAGTGCGACCTGCTTTCTATACTCTCTGTATTTGCAGCTCTCACTTGCAAGCTGCTACAAACAGACGATGGAAGTCAAGAATACAGGTCGTAATTGGGCAAAGTTCAAGGTTACCTGCTTTCTTGGGACATGAGTTGCGAGTTGCAATTAGTCGTTGTAGCACGTCTAGTGTTGGTTGGTGTTTCATACATGTGGTGTATCATTTGCATGTTTAAAGAGCACATGGATCCACATTCCAAGTTAGTGCAGCGACTTCAAAAATCAAGTTGGTGTAGGTAAGAAGTTTTACCTGTGGCTAGCCAGCTGGAACTGGGACCTGTCAGTGATGCCTGGAGATGACCCGCGGACGTCATGTCTGCAGCGATACAATGATGATGTAAACGCAAACAGTCTTGCATCGCTCAAGATTGATGCATGTGCATGTGATGCGATTGTTACCGATTGTCACATCCATGCCGAGTCAGCTGGAGCAGGAGCCCCTGAAAATTCTGGTCCCTTCAATGTCCACAATGGTGTTTCTGCATCTGGAGGCAGCCAACATCATGGTAAGTACAAAGCAGGAATACACTGGTGGAATGCAAACAGCAATTACGTTCCAAACACAGTTGGGTGTGCTCCATCATGTTTGGTCTTGCATGCAGAATGACAACTGGAGGCTCTCAGAACCATGCTTCTTCAGCTTTGCGAACCTTCGCAGGCGAACAGAAAAGAGGCATTTATGTGGTTCTGCTAAGTCTGCCAAGTGTGCAGATTTCCGCTCACACAGGAGTATGACTGGTACACAATGTCAAACCCCAGCACCGGCTGGTTTGGTGCAGATGAAAAATACCCCCGGGGAAAATACCCAAGAGAAGAGTGGCCATGGAGTAGACCAGACCCACACGGTGATGCTGCTGCATACAATTGGGCGAAACCCAGTTTGTGGGATGGATCGTCTGAGTACAGTGCATGGGATGCTGGCGTGGGAGCGTACAAGCTAAACACGAGCATTTATGAATTGTATGCTGCTTGGCATCACATCACTGCCTGCAGAAGTTTTAGAACCCTTGCAACACCAGCACTTGCTGATGTTGCAAGGGTTCTGAAAATTCTGTTTTGAGCAGTTGGCACATGGCTTCAAAGTGCATTCATTTGTTTGCAGTGAGATCGGAAGGGAGATCGATGGAGTCTTCTGGCCGATTGCAAATTTTGAGTTCCCAAGGTTCCTGCACTATTACCGAGCTTCGCTTGTCAAGCTGTGTGTCTCTTCGCGCTACGCTTACATCTGGTTGACATCAGTGCCCATAGACATTTATATCTTTCCCTCAGTAGAACAGTGAGCACGTACTTGTCTGATCTCTTGCACATTTGCTGCTATCCATCACTTGACACCAAAATATGCATGGACATGCCATAAAACGAGACTCCAGAGCACACTGGGCACACACAAGACATGCACCGGTAATGTCATAACAACAGTGTGACACACAAAAACAGGATCCCTATGATCGCCTCGGTACCGCTGTCCACTTCGCTCTGACCAATATGCAGATGCAGAGTGCAAAAGCATTCTGAGGCTGACAATTGTGCATGTGTGTGTGTGTGTGTATATATATATATATATATATATATATGTATGTATGTACAAGGCTTCGCGCGCTTCGCGCGGCTCAGCCTCTTAGTGTGCAAAGAAAAGCTTCCGCTTTTCTTTGCACGTTCGGCTATACATGCAGTTTTCTTGCTAAGACTATACGCGGTACATGGTACGCTGACAACTGGCTCTTTATCGCATGCAACGCAAGCACCACAGACATGACACCCTTTTCAACCTGTGCACACTTTGACACATTGAATGTACTGTTGATGTTTGTTTTTGCCATACTATACGTGTGAAACTGCGATGTGGCTGTCCCGGAAGTGCAGAATGCAATTGACACGACAACACCACGCGCTCGCGAATCACAGTTCGAAACATAGATCTTACCCATCTGTAGGATAATATAAGTTGTTATCCTGACGCTCGCGTGGAATGGTGCACTGTGCTAATATCCTTTCGCGTTACAAACCTCTGCGTTGACGATCCAGATGTACGTACTGTACGAAGAAGAGCGTGTCTAGGCACTCGTGAACGACGGTTTACAGGTTAATATGCATTTAGCTATTTGTTCAACAACAGAAGCAGCGGGATTCTGAAGTATTTCTGTAGTGGCAGCTTCGTGCATCCATGGCCGTTCAACACACACTGCTACCGACATGGCGCCCCAAACCACAAATCTCCCAGCCATATCACTTCACAATAATAATATGTACTTAAGTTTGTAATTAACGTGCGTGCAGTTGCGGGAAACGGCAGAAACTTCAAAATAGCAGGAATTATCATATATAGTAGCAGATATGTGGTTTGTAAAAATAGTAGCAGATATGTAGATATATATATATATATATATAAAAAGCACGCGATGTGCATGTGCCAACATGCCTTTTTTGCTGTGCAGAAGAATCAACCAACAGTATGTGTATGGGGACATTTCACAGATCGAGGCGCTGCAGGAAGCACAACTGCAGGTGTACACGCCAAACACGAAGTTCTGGTGGCGCCTTGCTGAGCTTGTGTATGCAACTGCTCCAGCCCATCCATCATGCCCTCTCAATTGGTTGTACATGTAAAAGGAGCTCAGCAACTGGACCATATTTCCAAATGGTGGCTTGATGCCAAATAGACAATTGCACATGCGACAGTGAAACAGTAGAAACGCATGCAGGATAAGCGGGCCACAGTTTTACACTGGGGCCCAGTATGATCACGTGGGGTCAGACCCATCTTGGAGTGGAGTAGGTACACCAAGTGGAATGGTTGATCATCGGGTGGCTGGCGGTGCTGGGTTGACCATCTTTGGGGACTGGCCGACAACGATTGCATCTGGCACAAACCTAACGTATGTCCGCATTGGTCAGTTTGAGAAGGCGAATTGTGCTGTGCTTCAGTAATTGTCTGCTGAGAGCAGCTCAAGTTTTGGGCAGGACCTTAACAGGTTGAGCCAGCAATCTGCCACATGTATTCCACACCTTGTTCTGGATGAGGGACCAGGGATGCGTAGTTCGATTCATGCAAGGCTGTGTGGTTGCATCACATTGTCAATTACATCGCATGCATTTTCTGCATGAAACCTTGACAGTGCAGGGCGTACTTCGGCCTGAACCTTAAAGGCAACATGTTCCCGTCTATTGCGCCCAACGACTGGTGGTTCAACAAGCTCAACATGTGGCATGAGAGCTTGTGGTTCTACAACCCAAAGGCTACATTTGGCAGCGGCGCAACGCCAACCCATCAGCCAGCTGCCTTCTTTGATGAGCAGTGCCATGCAGACATGCTCTTCAGCTATGACGAGCACATGTACCGTCCTATGATCCCTGGTGATGCCGCAACAGGAGGAGAAAAGATGCTAAGTAAACCTGTGAGTTTCCTTTGTGCATTCTTGTAATCTATGCAACACATAGTGTGCACTGTATGAGCAGGAAATCTTGCATCGTGCATTGTATTGTATCGTGAATTGTTTGCAGCTGTCTGCAACGAGTATCATTGAAGGATGAATTGTTTAATACAGGTGTTCACCAACTCGTACTCTGTGGGTTTTGGCGACATCAACCGTGGCATCAACATACGCAGCGAGTTCCTCGATACCAAGTGGCGTGCTCTTTTGACCGAGATAGATTTGTCCTACCGAAATCGTGATGGCACCAGTGAACTGCCCTTTGAAATCGACCAGGACATCACCATGTGCGACTGGAGAAATTCGTGGAGTGATGGATTGTCCACGTACAGCTTCCCTGTGAACTGGCCAATTAAGCCTCAGCAAGCAATGTTGTTCTTTGCCAACAACAATTTCACCAAGTTGTTGGAGAACAGTGGGATGGTGTCAGCAGCGTCGTGGAAGAATTTGAACTTTATGAACTTCCCGTTTACACAGATTCGGGACCTTGTGAGCAGTGGTCAGGCACCGAGCTACTGGACGGATGAAGAAGGCAAGAACTGGCCGAGGACTGATGACGAAACACGAGCACGCATGGTGCGAATTCATGATTTTATCTGTGCAAGCGGGTCCTGTGATTGCCAGCATGTTTGCTACCGTGGTGCCTCTGCCTATGGTGGACAGAAGTGTAGCGCCAGGGCATGTTTTTGTACCTGTTAACAAATGTTTCGAACCAAAAAAGCGACATAGACATGACATAGAAATATTGTTTGACCTGATGTTGAAGTGTTCGAAGATCTTCTCGCTGACGACCTGAAACTCAAAAGTGAAGCAACAATCATCTAATACAAACAATTTGCGCGGTTCGCGCGACTCAGCCTCTTGGTGTGCTTTTCTTTGCACGCTAGGCTGGGCATGCTGTACACTTGCCAAGACTGTTGGCTCGTCATCGCATGCAACACCAGCATCACAGATCTGACCAACCTATAAAGCTTGTGCACACTTCGACGCATTGAATTAACTGCTTATGTGTGTTTGTACCATACTTTACATGTGAAACTGCGACGTGGCTGCTCCGGAAGGGGCCAGTGTACCCCAGTTCATCTAGCATACATTGAGGTTGCTGCATAGTAGTGTAGAACATTCATATATCCCTCGAGGTGGCTACAGGGAGCAGGGGTCAGGCTTTCGCTTCCACCCCCTTAAAAAGCGCTTGCCGTGATACTCAATTGAATGTATTCTTGTGTGACTGGGGGGGGGTGTAGGATTTTGGATGTGGATATGTGTCTTGACTTGTGTCTTGGTATGTGCCATGGTTGGCAATAAATCTGCATGAACACTCTGGAATCCCAGTCTTACAACACTGTGTCAATGAATTAAAACTGCTGGTCTGACTGATTCGTATGGATGTTGGGCATCCCAGTGTGTGTCAAAAGATATGTCAAGGCTGCCCTCACTTCTCACCGAGCATGTAGTTCACTTCCTTACTAGTTGCTCGGGTGGCATGCACCCTCTCACACAGGAGTCAGCATTGTGCTATTAATTTGCGTAGGTTTGTCATTCTGGTCGTGTCACTGATGAGTTTCTTAAAAGGCTGTGTGCATGTGACATTCAACTGCAACATACCAGTTGGCGGACGTGTCATTACTCGTTCATGGGGTCGTGACAGACAAGCACCAATTTTAGCACGCCTTGTTGACACATATACCGGCTCCTGTCCTGTGGATGCTACAGGGTATCACTATCCATTAACCCGATACTACAAGTAATCCTTTGGTGTTCCTAGCTGCGACGGTCACGCCATTCATGCAGCACCGCTCTCGCTCTGTTGGTCTCTATGTCACCAGCTTCAAGTTGACTCAGTTCTAGACCTGATTTGTTGCAAGTGCTCACTTTGTTTACCTTGCCTTGAGTTTGTTTTCTGTTCAATTCACTGGTATTTTCCAAGCAATGGTTGCTGAATCGAAGCTGAGAGTCTGAAGACCGCGCAGCACTTGTTCAGGTCGAGCCATCTGTCATAGAGTATGCTCAAGCGAGGTTCGAATCTATGGGAGAAGAGGGCTTACCAGCAGGCTTCAAAGCGTGTGAGTCTAACTTTCTGAAACCTGTGCACACGTTCACATGTAGCGCCGGTCATCTCTGCACAAGTGATGAGTGGTGCACAATTGACAGATACATGGCAGACAAATCATTCTTGGACTCTCCCAGCAGTGGTTGTCAGTACGCTCTCTTGTATCAGTAGTTGGAAATCCTGTTCCTGGCATGCCTGCATATTGCTAATTTTGAAGAACAATGCCGTTGTTGAAGCAGGAAGTGCTTTCATGCACATGACAGGCATGGTCGACTGCAGATCGCAGGTGCTGAGTATTGAAAGTCTTGAATGCAGACTGATGGCCACAGAGTATCAGAAACAACCAACAGGATCCGTTTGCCCTGATGATAGTGCATATGCTTTCACACGCTACAGCACTGGAGCTCGAAGTGTTCATATAGGTGTAGTCCAGCACCCTATGTTTTCTGATTTTGAGTTATCGAAGGTGCCACGCAGGTGTGCTCATTCTTCCACAAAGCGAACTCTCATGGATTCTGTCAGCAAAGCATGAGCATGGCTGACATCATGCTTTGGAAATGTTCAATATCCATTTTGCACAGCTCAAGACTTTTTCCTATGTGCTACGATTTATGGGAAGTGGTTCCATGGCAGATGAGAGGTTGTTTTCACGTCAAGAGCAAGCTTCGAAACAAGCTGCTGCAGCACCTCCGCCACTGTCTGCGTTCCAGGTCACAAGCTGTATTATGACGCAAATTTTCCTTTTCAAAGAGCACTGGCAATGTTCGCACACACTGCACGCAGGGAGTGCCAGTCGAACTAGGATATTACGTGAAACTTGCATGCCAGAGGCATCGGTACCTTGCTGTTCTATGTACGCCTGTGTGTTGACTTCCTGTGTGTTGAGTTCGGAAATGCACATTTTTAGATGCACTGAACTCCTAGATTGTTATGTACTTCGCCGAACGAGGTACCTGTAAAGTCCCGTCAGCAACCCCTGCCGGAAGAATTAGATTGAAAGGTTGGCATAATCGGCAAGGTCACCGAAACGATTAGATTCGCGACCAAAATCCATCGGCCAAAGGCCAACTTTTTGCCATCGTTGCAAATCCCTTCTATTAGGCCTGGTAAGGGCAGGCAGTAAGGTAGCCCGAGTATTTCGGTCAACGCCCAGTGAAGTTTCTCTAATTTCCCTTGGCTGTAGAGCTGAATGGTATGTTACAGTTTACCTTTTGAAGGCGTTGTGGTTGTCGAAGGTTTGAGTACCTCGCGCTGGACCTGCATGCATGATTGACACAGAAGTTCACATCAGGTTGAGCACTGTGCTCATGTTTGGCCAAGGGTCTGGACCGGCGCAGTTCTACTCGCGGGTTGTCTATCAGTCTACATCCATTGCACTAGCTCTAGAAATGTGCAAGCTCCACAGCTTTGATACACCACACTGTGTGTCCCTTCCAAGCACTGTAGAAAATAGTGCTCTGTGTTCAGATTACAAAGTCAGGTCTGAGAGCCTGAGGGCCTGAGGGACTGTTTTTGATGATTGCAGGTTCACAGCATCCAACAATGCTTTGTGGGACCTTGACTTTGCCAACGGGACCCACATTGTCAAGGAATTCCCTCAACTTTGGTGGAGAAAGTATCGCAACTTCAGACTTGCAGAGACAGAGAAGCTTTATCTGTTTGATAATCCAGATCTTTGTTTCAGTACGTTCACACGGTTCACATTGTATAAGGCTAGCACCGTGGCTGAAGCAGTTCGATGACACCACGACAGCGATCTGATTTCCATAACGTTACTTGCAGGCTCAGACTTGCGAGATGAGCCTCACATGAAAGAAACAGAAATGGGCCGTCTGCGCGAGGGATATAACAGCCTTTCTGACTCGATGTATGGTGTCTTTGCTGGAATTGTTGATGCAGAGAAAAAGCGGAACCCATCCTTGCGGTACGATGGTGGATGGTGGGACACTTACGGAATGTTCCTCAAAGACGAATACTCCAGGTGAGGACACAGAATAGTGCTAGGTAGTATCTTACATGCGTTTGGTTCTTCCTCTTAACCTCTCTTACTGTCTGGAATGCTGTGTTATTTGGGTATCGGCTGATTATCAAGCTCAACCGACATGAAATGTACCTTCGTGGAGTGCTAGGTGTTGATGGCCTGCAGAGCCACTGGTTTTACTTGTGGTCGCTCGCACTTGGCACGCGAGTGACCACACTTCGGCACAAGTTCTGTTATGTGCAGTGCAGGCCACCCGAAGATGTGTGGCCACCGAAATACGGTTCATGCGACCGAAGAAGGAAATGCTGCTGAAAAGGTTTCTGTTCTCGCAGGTACCAGCACAGTTGGCCTGCTGCCGCAGAGAACCTATACGATGGCTGTGACAACTCATCTCCACACCCATATTGCAAGGATGATGCAGCGGCTGGTTGGACGGGGAACTTCCGGAACCTGCCACTACATGCTGTCGTGAGTCCCTCCCAGTAGCGGTGTTGAAAAGTGTTTAGGCATGGGTTAACCTTGTGCTTCAAATTCAGTAACATAATCAGCCTTTGCCTGCTGTAAAAGCACAGCCGCGTCACAGACAAGTCATTCTTCACATCCATTTGAAGGCCAGCTGTGTTGGTTTGGCATGGCTTCAGAATGTGGCTGCTTGATTCAACGACCTTTTCGGATCTCTACGGACATCTTTGAGATAGGTAGTTGGAATTAAGTTTCATGGATTTATCAGGGTTGGGGCTGCAGGGGATCGAGAGCAACGTACGGCACCACAGGCGTTTCATTCCCTTGCTATGGGGAGAGCAGCGCGAAAATGACTACTACAGGGACTTCCCCCACGGAGGCCGCCTTGATATGCGCTTCACGAGGGCAAACAATGTGAATGGGACATTGTACAATGAAGATGGATACACTGTTGATCCCAGCAAAATTGCCCCTGGAGAGCAGGGTATCCCTGCACCGTGGTCCATACCTGTACCCACACAGCAGTACAGCCACATGCTCAACTATGACTACTTCAAAGTCAACCAGCCCTATGTACGGTGAACACGAAATTGACTGTATTGAGTTCAAACATATCTGCCACAAAGATCATGTGATCCGCAGTGCTCTTCTCTTGTTCGTTTTGTGCTGTAACCATCTTTCATACCGGACCACACTGCTTTGAATCGTCGGCTGTGTTTCAGGAAACCCCGGTCCAGACCAAGGTGCTGCCAACTTATCAGGATAATCCTCTTCGAAGGTACACGCCTACATGGGAAAAGTTCAACCACATCGGTGGTCACATGAACTTCATGTGGGATACAGGAGCTGACTGGCTTGATGACTATACATACTATGCTGAAATTATCGGGGATGATTCGTACGATTGGTGGAGAGTCGGCCTCAGCAATCCATCTGATGGAGATACTGACATTCCGCAGCCAAAGGTGTTTCGAGCATATCAGAAGTCTGATTGGACGATGCTCGATTTTGTCAAGTGTGTAGCCACATCCCCACCTGCAAGTCAGCCAGCCCAAGTCAAACTTATTCGTGCCTGGATGACAACCGTTTCGTGCCTGGATAAACCGACCTTGCGATCCAATCGTTTCTTGAATAGCCTGGTTGTACCCGAGTTGTACTAGTGCACATCACAGCTCCTGTCAACATGCTGTCAACTTGATTAAACCACATGTGTTTTTGAATGGTCTTTTGGTTGTTTGCTCCACTTCAGCTGTCATAGACATAGTGTACAGACAGTCATTGAAAAACTGGTTGGAACAAGAGCTCTATCATCCCTGCAGGAATGTCCCCGAATATATGGCTGCAGAGTCCCGCATAGATGGGACTGGGAATCCTGTCTGGACTCCTGCGTGCAAGTATGGTTGGGCAGAAGACGACGGCTCAGGGGATCAGGTGTTCGGCAAGGAAGTCTCCACATCGCTAGGGCCGAAACGGCGTCGCAAGTTTGGTAAGATTCTCAAACTGCGAGAAAATGGCCTCATAACTGGCTTCAACACGCTTCCCAATCATGTTGAGCGCGACATGATGTACAAGGAGGCTTTCGATCAGAAGTACTTTGAACCAACGCTTGAGGCTCGACCGTTCATGGCATCCTTTGATACAAACCAGATTGTGAATCAAGGCGAAGTGTTCCGTGTGGTACGTATCATGCATTTTCATCTCTAGTTTGTCATGTACAACGCCATGTCATTCCTGCTGCCTTCTTGAGTGGGCGCAGGTTCGTCGCAACAAATTGAGCTCGCTGTCCACAACAGCAATTGCTGCTGTATTTATTATGCATATTTCAAGTATATATTATGTGTTTCCAACCTTTACAATCCGCAAAGGTAGTGAGTAGCCATGAACCCAAGTAGCCAAAAGCAACAAACACAAAATATCCACCAATTCACCCAAATGGCATAACAGCACCATCACGAAAGTCTTTCGCAGCATTCTAAGCCAAACTACGGTAGTAACAATGGCATGACCACGAGCTAGGGCAGAACTCAGATATTGCCTAGATATTCGTAACCACAGCCCAGGATCGACAACAGCAGAGGAGTAATGAACAGTTAGCAAGGTTCCGCAAGTAACCCTCAGCCTTCCCAAAAGTGAACATAACCATAGTGGCAGCATTCAAAACATGTTTTCTAGTCTTCACCCTCTCGGCATCCCGAAACAACATTTACTCACTGTTGCCCAGGTTGGTACGACAAGTAGGATCAACAATGCAAACATCCCAGTCAATACTGCCTGTGGCCAACACATGAAAATCAACACGCTTTCCTTTTACATCTGCCGGATCAGCACCCTCGCCCTGCATGTAAGCAGGCTCCCTGGTGCTAGCCTGAGCAGATCGCATGACAAGCGCATTCAACAGAAACATCATGGCACACTGCGTGTATATCCGCGCAGCACCTGTACCCCACCCAGATCTGCTCACCCAGGCCTGCCCTGGGCTGAAAGGCTTCCCACCTTCACAAGTCAGAGGGAGATCCTGCAGAGCTGCAGGACACGCTCCCAACTGGTAACGCAAACAATGCACACCATCCCCATCACCAAGAACGCAGTTACATGCAATGGGGGATGCATCCAACCGCGCCCGAGCGGTGATGTCTGTAACACTCTCCAGGCACGTGGCTCCCTTAAGAGACAGCCTGTCCTTCAACACCTTGTCTCAGCCAAGTCTGGGAAAACTACCTGCGCAACGAGCCATCAACGATGTCATCAGTGAGCTCCTCGCCCAGCTCGGCGACTCTTCCCTCTTTCATGCCAGTGAAAAACCTACCATACAAATCCGACCACGTCTCCAGAAGCACCATAGAAATTTATAGTCTTCAGCTGGAGAGATCTTAAGAGGAGCAGCATTTACTTGTGCGGATCAGACGATTGCGACTGAAGCACACATTTGATCAATCGCACCAGCTTCTCTGCTGCAGATTCAACCTGACAGATGACATAGATAGAAATAGCCAGTTGTCTTGATAGACTGCAGCTGAAACTGGGCATGTGCAGGTCAACCGCACCATTCTCACTGATGATGAGCTTACTTTCTGCCAGGGCCAAGCGGAGCAGTTTTGGAATGACAATGGTATCGTTTTGCATCCCAATGACGGCAGTGGTGCACCTGTCGACGATCCTCCTGGGTCTCTGTATGGGGGGCTAGTTGGCGGTGCATATTATGATCGCACTCAAAACACCATGTACACGCCTGCGAACATTTTTTGGGCGCGCTTCAACCGTGTCAGGCTAGGAGGTCCAAGTGTGTCCCTGATTCACTACTATGCAGGTTCTGTAACGTTCAAGTCTGCAACAAATCACAGCAGGTAGACTGTGTTCGTCATTTTCTCCATGCTGTACCGTTGATATAGCCACCTGTACACCTGCGTCTGCCACGCACCAGAAATTCTGTCACTTTTCAATGGTCACGTAAATGCTGCAGCCGCAATTAACCACAAAGATGGATCCCAACTAGATGTTGTCTACAATGATCCGGTGGAAGGACAAGTGTACCTGACAGATGTCTTTGGCAACTCCCAGAGTTGGATTGAAGAACGCATTGCAAGTCTGACTGAGCGCTGGGTTGATCCAGGAATTGGTCAGGTGTGCACTGACAAGCTGTGACTCCACACCTCTGAGGCCAGCCATTCGCTTGACTCTTGCTGCTTGCAGGATGTTGCCTACCGGGACCCTTCCCAGTCGGGCATGACGGTTGAGCCCGCAGGTGGCTGGACACCAGGTACGTACAGCTGTGAATAGTTTATTTCTCGAGTTTGGCTATTCGGGTTCATTCCTATTCGGGTTCATGCATATTCACTGCCTTTACGGTTTGTAACAAAACCATTCTTTCTAAGAAAGAGTGTGCCGTAATACTCTATTCGTACCAATGCTGACAAAGGTCTTCATGCACTGCATGCCACTACAGGTGCAGCATTGAAAGCATGGCGCAACAACGTGGGGCCACCCACAGCTGTGGATCCTCGCTACCCTCTCCTCCAATCTGAAGGTACTGCAATGTATCATGATGAGAATGATGCCACACGACGCACAGCCTACTGGTACAATATGGAACGCAAATGGCCAATGTGCAAGTGCGTCCTTGAGCACTGTTGCATGCCCCGCATGCTTTTGCTTCCATAGAGCCTCGGTTTGCAGCCCCAGCCTCTGCAGGGATGTAGAGAAACTTCCGTATTGGGAACCACGCCATACCCGTTTGGGGTAAAGTTTTTGGTCCCCAAGGCCACTATACTGCGGTTGCCCAGGCCGCCAAAGCATTTTAGTGTCTCCCCAGAACGGGGGGCGTGAATGCATGGCGTGCATGCGTACACTACTACAATGTGTTAGCAAAATTGAGCACCCCAGGGGGTGCTCCAGTACGTGTGTGAGTGCGTACGTTGGACGCAAGTTGTGTACGCTTTGGAGCGAAGGTGCACGCAGCAAAACCGCCTTCTTACTCCGCTCCAGGAACCCTGAAAATTGAAATAAATTGTGTGTTGCATCTGCTTGCTGGGGCCCTTCCCTATTTCCTCCCATTCTGGTTTGTTTACAGGCACTTGTTTCAAAGGAGCCAACGCTTGTGCTGTGGATAAAGTGTGCAAAAGAGTATATGGGTCCTGCAATCAAAACCTCAATGGTTCAGTGCACTGCAGGGTGTCACAATCTACAGAAAAAGATGTAGATGTCACAGCCATTGTTGATCTGGATCATGTGAATGTGAAGTATGCTGAAGATCCAACAAAGTCGAATCGTGTTCTCGCGTTTGGCTTCCCTCCAACACATATAGCTTATCAGGCCCTTCATCAGGCGATTCGCCCTGGTGGTGAGAACTATAAGGCTGTCATTGACTGTAAAGCGCTTCTGGGAGACTTCTTGCCCAACAATCCGAATTGGACACAGTGCTACAACACAAAGCTCGAGATGGAAGGAGGCTGTGACCAGGGCTCGTTTATTGACGAATTCCCACCCAGCCCCCCACCCCCCTTTCCGCCACCGCCTCCACTACCTCCACCACCCACTCCACCCCCACCCCCAGTTCCGCCCCCACCCTCACCCCCTCCCGCACCTCCACCACCACCACCGACTCCTCCCCCACCTACGCCCCCTCCTCCATCGCCGCCCACTCCGCCACCGCCTTTGCCCCCACCCCCTCTTCCACCTCCCTCACCTCCGCCCCCTCCTGTACCGCCGCCCCCTTCGCCACCGCCTCCAGTGCCACCACCTTCGCCCCCGCCTCCTACTCGTGCGCTCTCGCCCCCCCATCCCGCACTATCCTTTATTGTACTCGCACAACTTGTATTCACTTTGACATACACATGTAGAACCACGTACTTCCATGAATCAATTGGTATTCCTGACATTTTAGGTTACTTGGTCTGCATCTTCGACCTGTGCGTGAAGCCAGGCCTGAACCCAAAGTTTTTGTACAGCAATGCATGAAGGCTAGGAACTGTGCCACATGGCTAATCTCGGTGTGTTTTTAATACATGCACTCCCTTTTCCTGGTATTGGTGTGTGCAACTACTGCTATATGCACAGTTCATAAGTTTGAGATGTGCCTGCAGCCCCACCTCCGCTACCACCACCCATTCCACCTCCTCCACCTACACCGCCTCCAACCCCCCCATTGCCACCTCCAACACCTCCAACACCTCCTATGCCGCCACCTTCCCCACCTCCCCGCCCTCCCCCTCCAGTTCCTCCGCCATCACCACCACCACAACCTCCACCGCCCCCACCACCCCCACCACCCCCAGCACCCCCAGCTTCGCCTCCAGCGTCCCCGTTTCCCATCTGCCATGCCTCCATATCCGCGGTGGACACCTCGTTCACACCCGAAGAGGGTTACTCTGCGACAGCTTGTGCAGAGACCACCTCGCGTACTGTGCTGGAGTCATGCAGAACCATGCCTTGCTTCGTCGACGTCAACGCAATCTTTGAAGCTACCAGCGTTGACATATTTACGAACCAAACTGGTGGGAACTGTGTTCGGTTCAGAGGGCGCCTTGATGAACATCGCATAACATACGGGAACCCTCAAATTGACATAGTAGTTAGCTTCCGCCCCATGTGCACAAACACCCCCGCTTTACTGCTCTCTGAAGAGTTTGTGCTGCAGCGTTCCATGCTCTCTTTTGGCGAAGTTGTTGAAAGTCCCCATGCCGACATCGCAGTGAAGGTCGAAACTGGTGATTCAGGGGTCAGTATAGCTCTGGATGACCTGATCATGCAGAACGTGGATTCTGCAAAGCTTGTAACTGATGAAAATGGACATCTTTTGCTGATGATAAATGTGACTGACCCCTCACGTGGGGCACGGGTGTTCTTCCCTGCACATGCTTATGTAGACGAGTTTGGAAATACCGGTTCCAGCAATCAGACTCTCAGTCTTGACGCTTCCCTCATACGACGGGAGCTCTCGCAACAGGCACAAGCAGCACAGAGCATTGCAGGTGAAAAAATCCAACGCACGTTGCATTTCATGCATCTTTCCTTCGTCTGAGGATCCAACATGCACCTATGATGGCTACTTCATGTTTTCAAGGCAATCATGCACCATTCACTCAGCAGCCCCTGGTGCATGGTTGGCTGCAGAAGTAATGGGTGTCGCTGTCAGCTCAATTACCGAGGTCTATTTTGTGTTCTTATCTGAAGCCTCAGGAACGACTGCTCTCACAGTGCACAGCTACGACGCTCCGCATTCAAAGAGTAAATGTCCATGATGCTGGCGCAATCGTTTCAAGTTTGTAACCACGTTCATTTTGTTCAGGAGTCACAGCAGCAGCATCGTCAGCTTCTGCAATCTTCGGTGCAGCGTCAGGTGGTTCCGGCCCTGGACTTGGGCGCTCACTCGCAAGCCTGCAGTTCTTTGCATGGTCTGGAGGCCTTGCTGGTGTGCCATCTTCTGCTACACATCTTGACTGTGCAATTTATCGTGAGAGCACAGTGAGAATCAGGATTAGAACCTCGTGCTCTGAGCGTCCGTGCGATCAAATTAATGCATGCCTGCATGCTGTATCCTCTTCAACATTACGTTCTCCCCATGATGGCTACACTCAAAACGATCCCTATTCTTGCCCCGCACAAACTTTAACAGGCTCACACGCTCACCGGTCTGTGGTGGAGGGCTATGGAATGGCCACCACGAAGGCGACCGCCCTGGAACGAGGTTTCGCAGCCACAAGGAACATTACTTTTATTGTCTTGCACTTCAACGAGTTGTGTATAATCTGTATTGAGAATGGAAAGTGTGTGGAAAGTGAGTTTGGTGAATGAGCGTTCCGTGCACACTCGAACAACGTCCCAAGGAAAAAGAAAAAATCCAAGCATACCGAAAGTACGCACAGCAGTGGAAACGCAACATAACGAAACTTTCTTTTTTCACGAGTAACGGACCATGCTCGATTCCTACTCTTTTGGTGTGGCTGGGACAGTTCCTGCCTTACACAGATACAACAATAGCAGCAAGTGTTGTGTTGCGTGATTTAACTGTGCAATGTACGTGCTCTGGCCTGCTGGTAGGCTGTATGTGTGTGGACTGACACTCTCCGTCAGTATCACGGCGTCCTGTTGTATTGTTGGGCGCTGCCACCAAATGTGATATATACAGGACCACCTTGCGCGGATACACCATTAGAGCCGAAAATTTAATTTTAGAGCAATTTTAAGGACCATTTTTTAACTGTGTAAAATTACTTTAACCTCCAGCGGCCTGTTAAAGCTGAGAAGTTTAAGTCATTTTAGCGTCATACGAAAAGAATGCCTAAAATTGCTTCAGGTGGGGTTTGGCAGAGCAGAAACCCGTCTGACAGTTGTACTGGCCCATTGCACATGCCCATGGAAGCGTCCTGATACATGCCCAACGCCCTGATGATGTGTCTACCAGCTCTCATGAAAAAGAGTAAGGCCGTATGAGTACTTGCAAGCCAGAAAGTGTGAGCACGACATGCATTATGAGGAAGATGGCTGTCAGAGGGATTTGCAGCAAGCCTAAGTCTAGACATTTTACAAACCGGAAAGGCATTAAATAGGCATGAACCCAAATAGCCAAAAGCAACTAACACAAAACATCCACTTCACTCGAATGGCACAACAGCACCATCACGAAAGTCTTTCCCAGCACTCTTAGCCAAACTGCGATAGTAATGACGAAACACAATGCCACGACCACGAGCTAGGGCACAACTCAGGTACTGCCTACTGATTCGCAACCACAAACCACGATCTACAACACCAAGCAAGCCTAATTCTATTGCGGTGGAAACGTTGTGGAATGTGTTTGGTGACAATTGACATGCGGAAGGCGCTCTTGTGAGAACAACCACTTGTGCAAGATGGTGTATGTCAAAATGAATGCACACTTGGTGCCATATAGCTACCTGCGTCTCAGCTCCTATGGGACCACAACTAGGTCTCGAGGGCCATGATGTATGTGTACTGTATACCTCAGCTGTGTACTTCCACTGTACACACATTGTATATACATGCACCGTGCACATCTTCACAGTACACATCTTGACACTCCCCCTGATCGAAAGATCGACTGAGCCACTAGATGTGTGCTTCATATAAATTGAAGGGGAAAACCTTCGTCACCTCCGCATGAAGTACGAACTTCACAGCGTGAACAAAAGGAACTAATCTTACTAAGTGCTAGAGGCATTCTGAGACAGACATAGAACCCTGACGCAACGTGTGAAGCTCCTTCCTGAGATGCGAAATCCTAACTTGCGACGTTGCTTCCGCGTGATCACAGATGGCTTTGAATGCGTCGGGCACTGAGGAAATAGACGACATGAGATACTGATACTCTAGTGGCAAGCTACCAAGCAAACCGACAGATATATCTCATTCACATCCGCATCGCCATCAATGCGCTCAGTCAACAGCCACTTTGAACGACGAGTGATGAAGCACTCCTGAACAGACTGACGCCACACGCTTAAGAGACGCGCCCCCTATGAGGTCGGATACCCGTGCATGAGGCACCTGGGCGGATGATATTTAGAACCAGGGACCTCGAGCTCGCGTACAACCAACTGCCGCTGCTGAGTCATCCCTTCTTGGCCAACTTCCGCATGACCCTGTGCGATTCTCTTGCATAGAATGTTTCAGACTGTAGCATAGCACGTGTACGAGTCTTCCACTGTGGAACGCGAAGGGGATCTATATAGATGTAGTGAAGGGGATATATCCGCTGTCCCAGACAGGCTGCTGAGTAACCACAGCAACGGCCAACGAGTGGACGCTTCACGCACATGCGTCCACGGACGCTTTTATTGAAGCGCTCCGCACGATCTGAAACGGTAGCAGGACTGTACAAATTGGTACAGAACGTTTGCATTGCTATTCTCCCGCCATACACAGGTTCTCGCTAGAAGACGCAGCTTGTATCCACTAGTGTGGTGCCACGTGGCACCAGGTTACCCGGCGGGGTGACTGGTCACTTCGACTTCGTTATTAAAGTTGGCATCCCAGCAGGAACGCTGCCCAGCACCTTGTAGGCAGCGGAAGATAAGCAATTGAATGTGGAGGTGGAATGACAAAGTGAAAAATTTTCACATCTGTGCACATGTATACGAACCGAACATACCAGTATCTCAATTGGGACCCTATATGTACCGCACGGTAACCGTTCACGGTCATGGCCGCCAGACATATACCCATTGGAAAGAGCACAAATGCGGAACGAAACATGCAGCGCAACTGCGGCAGACCTGGCGTCTGGCGTGTAAACAGCGACAAGTACTTCGGATTGGGTTCTGCAATACGATGGAAGGTCGATAGAAACGCGCAGAAGGTCCATGGAAGGCGGGATATTAAGTATATGCGAACGCGTGGCAACGTGTATGTCTGTGGAAGGCGGAATGCGCTCTAAGGGCGCCGGGTAATCACTGCTCTACACCAGCACAGCACGGACAAGATACAACGCATTGAACATGCGTTGCACCATTACTTCCGCGTATTATGCCTGTACGTGTCGCCTTTCTTTGGTGACTGCGATCGTTTTCCTGATACATCTACGTGGGTTCGATTCTCGGTTGGCCGCTCCCTCATGTCGCGTGTTCGATATCCGTCTACGTACACGTTGTTTTTTTTGTTGCACGGCTGTGTAAACGAAGCCCAGAACTGTGGGGAATCTGGTTGGGGTGTTCTGGCTTGCAAATTCCAGCGGTGCCTAAATTTACGAATGCAGTTGTGGCCTAATCTGGCTCTCAGCGGCTTTCTTCGGTGTGTCTGCACACAAGCACTGAGCTCCCGCAGCAAGCTGTGCATACCAGCAGCTTCGATGAATCCTGCCCCCTCAGCTTTCGCCAGCAAGGGGAGCCCTGCATAATTCACTTGTGTGCCGTCCTTGCTGGATGCCTAGGCCGTCGCAAGGCCCACAGGCAATATCGCTCCCGCACTGAGCTGTGAGGGGCACCCCCAACTGGGCCCGCTGCCACCATAGACACCTGACAGCCGTGCTGCCCCCAGCCGCTGCCGCAGGCCTGTGCTGACCCGGCCCCTCTGCCCCCAGATCCGTCCTGCCGGCCGGCCGCTCCCCGGCCTTCACGCCGGGCTGCTCCCCACCAGGGGGGCGAGTCTTTGCCCGGCGCCCTTAGAGCGTACTGCCCCTTTGATTGCCGAAGCTACGTAACCCGCCGCGTGAAGCCCCTATGGCGGTACTGCCCCTTTGATTTCCGAAGCTACGTAACCCTCCGCGTCGTGCACATGCCCAGTCACGCATACCATGGCCTGAGACCCAGGAGACAGCAGGTCACGGTGATTGCATCGACAAGAATGTTCGTAAGGTAGCAGTCGGACAGCGTGCGGCCTAAGCGCTGCGCTGAATCCACGTTTGTGGCAGATGCAACGACATGGCATGGCAGCTGCAAGATGCAAAAACCGTGCCGTGCAGAACATGCCGTGAATTCACGCGCGCACGGAAACCGCTAGCCCAGCAAAACGAGTTAAACAGCTTGCACTGTGGCATGGCTCCTCAGGTTCACGGCGCCGGGCAGCTTCCGTAGGAAGCCATCGTTTTCACACTTAGTGTCGTCTGGGATTCTTAATCTGGAACGGTGGGCGCTGTCGTTCCGGGACGCTCCTGTTTTCACGTCCACACCAGATCTAGAGCGTGTTACTAGAGCATATCTAGAGCAGAGTTATACTCTGCTCCTTTCAGTACCGGAAATCACATTCACAGCCAACGTTCGCCTGTGCGGAAACCGTTTTTCGCACCGATCGCCGCACACCACACAAAACATACCGTTGCGATGCCAGAGAAATATTCCAGCTGTTGTGCGTCTCTGCAAATGCAACGTCCCAAACCAAAATTCCAGCACTCGGCCGCAAAAGCCACACCGGGACGCACATCGCACGTTACCAAGCACCCTTCGCTCGCGTTTACGTATATCTAATGTAATTGAAGACTCTTCGGCGCGGTTATGGTGCAAAATATCCGCACGTCGCAGGCATCCAAAAATCTGCCCACAAACACGCCCGCCCAGTCCAGCACACAACCCCGACAGCCCACATCCCCACCAAAAACACCAGTCCACCCTATCGCCCCCCAAGTTCACAAAAGCGCACCGCAAACCCTACACAACGCAAACGGCCCAGTAATCACAATGCCGTCCCAGCGTTGCCAACCAGACCAAGTCATTTTGTCACTACGTAACCAAACAACGTGAGACTTTCACCATGTTCATCTACAACTTCATCAGATCGATATTATCCGGTCGGTTAGGTTCGTGTTTTTGGTAGTGTGTAAAGTGCGACTTTTGAGAACATGCTCTGTGCAATAGGTGCATGCAGTGCGAAGCATGCCCCGACTGTTCATTTGAGGGCTGCATACACGCTGTTTCTCAGTTCAGAGCAATATACTATGCATATGTTACTCCTGAAGATGGCAAGTGGCGTGTAAGCAGCCCGCAAACAAGAATGCCCACTTTTACATGCATGCACTCACGCTGGGATGGCATTGTACCATACTAATGTCGATTCATGTAGATATCGATCACATATTCATGTAGATCTTAGCATGATGCATATATTCGCTGCTTAGTAGATGTGAGCATGCGTGCATAGGTTGTACCGCGAACAGCGTTTGTTCACTGCCACAGCTCATCAAGCCTTACTTTGTAGATGAGTTACGAAGTGAGGAATAAATGATGTGAGCATCTGTGCAGTTCCGTACAAGCCCAATGGGTTCAACAATCTGGTGAACTCTCTTCGCTGGGCTGCTATGGTGCCCACAGCAGGTGGAAGCAAAGGCATCGGCGTGACAGTTGAAGCTGATGAGCAGGAGAGAACCTTTGATGCTGCTGCAAGAGGGCTTCTGGATACAGCTGTAGTAGGTGGAACGTCGAATACGAGTTCTGTTGATGGCTCGGATGAGCTGACACCATTGCTTGCTCCTAAGGATGCTTACAGAACAGTTATTGTGATCTCAGTTCTGTTCACGGTGATTGCTACCGTTCACGGCTGTGCGCTCTTCCAGTCCCAATTGTGGTGCATGTCTGAGAACCTCATGTGCATTCATGAACACTCACCAGCTCCATACGCCCTCTTTTATCTGGATGGTTTCCTCTGTTTCCCACATCTAGAACTCGTTAATGGTTAACAGGCAATTTGTCCATTCTGGGAGAAATCTTTTTCCGGTAACAAGTGTCACACATACTTCCGTTTTGGCTATTAGCCGTCGCCCCCCCAAAATTTATCTTGCTTGTGAACGTGAACTCTGAAACTGTAAACGTTGGTTCGCCACAGGCTGACCAGTTGCAACCATTACATGGCTCCTTTGCTGCGGACTTCTTTCCTGCGCAGATGCAGCTGTGCCTGGTACCATTGGCTGACCACCCCTCCCTTATCCCTTCTAGCAGTGCACACACGTCATGATCAATCTCTGTAGTTCGGGTTATATGCAGGATGGATTCTAGTTGCAACCCTTGCTAGCACCAATGAAGTGGTTGTGCTGTTCCTAACCCTCCTTGCTGATACTATCTGGGTTTACTTGTGGTGAATACATGCCGCGTAAAACTTTCAATGCACTTCTTACGAGGTATATCACACCTTGGTACAACCTTGATACAATCCAGTACATATCTATCGTTCCTTTTGTGCAGTGTTGTGCGATGATGTTCTCGCCGTTCGAAGAGTTCTCTATGCATCCCTTACGTGTGTAGTAGTTTAGTAATTTTCATCAGAACGCGTCATGGCCTTTTCACGCGTTCTATTTCAGTTTCACGTACATATGTTCCTTAGCAAACTCATATTCGTGAAACACTGATCATAGTTCAGGGGTTCTTCATGCAGTGTTGTATGTGTCCATCCTCTATGCACGTCACAAGTTTGCACGGAAGATACAGCTCTTCCCACTTGCAACCCCTCCGCGTCTGGAAATATTCTTCTGGATCCTTCTGATGCCTTCTGTCATCTTCACCACACAGGCAGCCGCAACAGTGAGTCCCTTGGCCGCTTCCTTGGCCGCATGGTGCTTGGTTTTGGCCTTACTACTGTTCCTCTGGGGCACATGCTGGGTGATTCTGTGGAAGATCATCATCTGCAGGACCATTGTGTTTGTAGTAGTGCCCCGTCCTTCACGAGTGGGCTTTCTTGGCGACCCGAGAAGACTTTCATCTGCCACTGGAGTATCACAAATCGATGCAGGAGGAATGGCAAATATGCTGTACGACAACGTGTCATACAGCCAGGTTGGTGCAAGGCGCCGTTCCAGCAGGGCTGGGCTTGTGCTGGAGGCCCCGAGCATTTGTGCCGATGTCGACTGTGCATGGTGTGGCATACATTCCTTCTAATCCTCGTATAGTTGTGCACTCTGTCATGTTTGAGGACTGCAATGCCTGTCAGCTGCTCTCTGAACGAGCAGAGAGGCATGATCCTAGTTGAATTGTCGGGGTGCAGGCTACGCACAGAAAGGCCCTCTTCAGGAGAGCCAAAGCAAGAATTTCAGACATGAAACAAGCATCCATGTTATGTGTTCAGGGCAGGGCGCACCTCCGATGCCAAACCCCTCATGACAGAGTTGGCTGATGTAGCATTTGAGAATACAAAAGGTACCTTCTGCCCTGAGTATCAGCATGATGAGGTGCCTGTTCAGTTCTTCCAACACCGTCCGCAGGGCATTGCCGGCCTTCATGGCAATGATGCTATTGAGGCTCTTACTAACTCCAATACACTCACCCCATCGAGACCGAAACTTTTTGCATGTCCAGAGGATGAGGATAAGCAGGAGCTTTCTGGGGATGCTATTGCAGTCTCAGTTGCCAAGCGGCTGGGTGCTTGCATCATTGACGGACACACAACAGAAATCAGCGAGATCCACTCGTCACCAGCTGCGGGCGGTCCTGTGGCAGAAGGGGAGAAAGATGACTCTCACACCACTCAGGATCTGCAATTAACTACCGACTCCATGCACGACGTGATTGCCTGCAATCAAGGTCTGGTTCAGCCCTCTGGTATTACGTACCATGAACCTGCTGTGTCGGAACTGCAATCAACTACAAGGCTCGATCGCGCTTCGCGCGGTCTCGCTATCTATGCTAGATTGATGTTCTGTTTATTGTTTCTGAGAGTCACGGTGACGAACAAAAAGCAACAATTAGTAATGTTACGAACCGGACAGGTAGTAAATAGGCAGGAACCCAAATAGCCAAAATCACTAACACAAAACATCCACCAGTTCACTCGAATGGCACAACAGCACCATCACGAAAGTCTTTCCAGTTAGTAATGTACTGTAAGTACGCACAGCAGTGGAAAACAAAGGCACAGACCGTTGCGTTTCTCCAAAGGAGGGGGTTGAAGAAAACCAAAAACACCGAAATTCGTTACGTTACACCAAAGGTGGGTTTGACAAACTTTCCAGAACCATTCATACCGCAACGGTAAATTCCAAGGGGGGTTGGCAAGTACAGTTCAGCGTTACAGTCAAACAGCTGTACACGGTGTGCACCAGGGAGGTAAACATGTCAGACCCTGGGGATATTCGCAGTGCCATTGCTAGCGTGTTTTTTAAGCCACCAAAGCCTCCAGATCCAGTAGCAATACTAGTATAGTCTGCGTTTAAGAATGCTATTGCGAGTTTCAATGTAAGTAGATCAGATCCCTGATCACTTGCTTGCAGCAAGAAGCGCAGATTTATCCCACTGAATGCTTAGCATCAGATGGTTATGGTTATTCCACTGTTCGGGCAGAGATTGCTGTGTGCTGCAGATGCTACAGCGGTTGTTGCTGCCGTGCTGGGAGACCCCTCAGTGGAAGAGCGTGCCGCAGATGCAGAAGCTCAAAAGCACCTTGAACAGGGCATCCAGTTGGGCATGCAAATGATGCAAGAACACTTGTCCCGCGCCGGTCACAGGAGTGGGTCTGATGGGCGTAACAGCCAGGCTGGGATGGTGCTGCCCAGTACAGCTGTTCAGGAGCATGGACACAGCATGGCAGCTGAATTGACCACAGATGACCCAGCTGTGACCCCTTTCAGACGCTCCACTGCACATTTTGCTTTCGGAGTGCTGGACCCTGCAGCACAACATTCAGTTGCGGCTCCGCAGAGGACCCGAGGGCAGAGCATCCGGTCAGTGATGCGCGGCAACCCTCCTCAAGGCACCTGGTTGGTGGCAATGGACGAGGAGGTATTGTCACAAATCTGCTTGGTTTTCGCAGAACGTGTCGTGGACTTTCTGATGAAAGAAGATGGCGTGATATGTCTATTCGATATGGCTTTCGAGATTTCAAAAGATGAGTGTTGAGCACTAAGGAGAGTGTTTAGTTCTGATAGCATATGAATGCAGGTGGCAATGTACGAGCGCGAGCCGAAGTTTTTGCACAGGTATGGATGTGTGTTCCAGGATTGCATCAGCAATTCTCCCAAGCGTGCAATTGAGCGGATGAATCCCATCATCTTACTTGGAACCATGCTTGGCTATTTCCACAAGTGCCTGCTGGCTTATCTCATGGGCCACTTCGCTCATCTGCACAAGTCGTGGCAGCAACTGCTACTGCTGGTGCGCAGCATGCCTCTCCCGAGCTATGTCGCCTGCACATCACCATGAGCTGACGGTTGGCTGCTCGTTGCTGCAGATTGCCTTACAGGCGCTGTTTTTGGCCTACCAGTTGTTCATATGGCCTCTGGCAGACCGCTTTCATCAAGGCCTGGAGCTGTTAACGTTAACATCACAGCTGCTTCTGCTAGTGACTTTTACAAACTTGATGGATAGTCCTGCTGCTTCACCAACCCTTGAGCACGTCATCGTTGGTGCGCCCCCGCCATTACGCACACACATCTTGTTGGCAACCTGTTGGCCTGCATGTTGGAGCTGTGGCCCTGTGGGTATTTGGCTTTTGTGTAGTGGAAGTCGTCAGGGTTATGAATCTCGTGATCTTGGCACGTTCCACATGCCAGAATTTGCTTCACTTGTTCAGGCTTACACAAAAGCTAGAGTGCTTTAACTATTATTGCAGCTGGGAGATGTTGAGGGGATGGCCGGATGGGTTGGGTGCATGAATATTCGTATACAACCAGCCTGATAGCAGAGCATGCGTATTCTGTGAATCATGACTAACTGATCTGCATCACTGCTACAGGACTTGCTTTCATGGGCCTGCTGACGGTTATGCTTGCGGACACCTGGCAGATGCTACTAAAATTCCATAAGGCAGTGCGGAAGGCGTCCAAAGTGATGCATCGGCCTTAAGTGCAGAACACAAAGTCTGCACACCCCACACACCAATTGACATGCAGCCCAAGCTGCGCGTATAGGTGGAGTGTATAGTGCACATATTGACAGATGTTAGGCAGTGAGTGTGTGCAGCTGTGCTTCTTGGATACAAGTATAGGGCTGAGAGTTCAAACTGAAGCTTATTCTTGAGACATGGCCACACTTAGCAAAGATTAAGAAATAACTAACCGCGCCTGAATGTATTGATGGTTCAACAAGTTCGTCAGCTGACTGTCCTATTTTTGATGGCTGTGCAAGCATTGTGGTTGACGAAGATTCCCAGGTGCGCCGTGAACGATTGTAAGGACTGGAGTAGGTTGTGTTGGTACCTTTCAGGCCCGGTTTGCACACGCAGCTGAGGCGGATTAATCTTCTGGCAGAGTTCTATCCTCGGGGCATTCTAGTGCTCATGTAACAGCAACCAACGTGCATTGTGTACCTTCAAAAACTGCGTGCGAATCTCTGTCACGCTGTCTCTGTTGCGCATCCTCCTGCCTCTCACACTGGCTAGTCCTGTTGCAAAGTTGGCTTTGCCGTCTTGTGTGTGCGATGGTTCATGGTCCCGCCACTGGTAGGACAGCTGTTGCCATGACCACTCCATATGTGGTTCACAACTCCTTATGCACTCCATGCCACTAACCCCCTTACAAACTTCGTTTAGAAGTGTTCTTTTCTTCAAGAAGTAATCTGGCATGCTTGGATTGGGTACGTTGTGATGAAGGTATGATAGCTGCTGAATGGATATGGAGTGACTGTGGTGACTGGCGCGGTTATGCCCTGCGAAAGATGGCTGGTGACACAGAAACAACACAGTGCTGAGCAGTAGAAGATACCTAGGCAAGGTTCTGGTAGTTGTGCTTGAGGTAGGAAGTGAGGGTTCTTCGGGGAGGGAGCACATGGAGGGGATGTGGAGCCAAGGTAGCAGTGGTGGATACTCACGTCTCATGCACAGCTCAAACTCAAGTGTGCCGCACCATAGGACCATACTCACAGTCATCATTGCAAAGAGTCTTTGCCGGATTCCTTTAGATGTTCGCAGTAGTCGGCCTGGGACGTTCTGCAGCTAAGTCCGTAATGCTGATGCTCGCATCATTACCCGGGAGGGGCCACTCACCGCGGACTTCTATAGGGTTTTGTCGAAGTTTTGGAAACATTCATAATGATTAATAAACTTCCACAAGGTTCTGAGTTGTGCGCTGTGCAAAACATTGTGCGCTGTACACAGCTTACCAGTTGCGTCGTCTCTGATGCATTAGTGTCTTCCCATAGAGCTCATATTTACTATATGAGCGTGTTGACTTTGTACCATATATAGGTTCATGCCTATTCACTACCTGTCCGGTTTGTAAAAGGGTACTATATATGTATGTATTCTATATCTTCACTATGCCCGCAGCAAGACTTTTGCGCATGCTGCGGGCATCGCTCAATTTGGGGGGCAAAACAGAAAGTGTTGACGCCCTGCAATACTGCGAGACGTTAGCTGCTTCAGTTTGGGGAACGAAACAGACTAGGGCAGAGAGTGACAATGGTGCATGGGTAATTATTGGCATGATGATAGAAGTGCGTGGGGTGTCCTCCCCTCTTCCCCCCATGGCCTACTGGCGTGCCCCACTCACCTCCCCACCCTAAGCCACATCCACATGGCCTACTGGCGTACCCCACTCACCCCACACACTAGACCACATACCCATGGCCCACTGGTGTACCCAACTAACACCCGCACCCTCGACCACATCCCCACGGCCTACTGGCGTGCCCCGCTTACCCCTACACACTAGACCACATCCCCCCCCCCCGCCTTGTACCGTACCTGCTGGGGTACCATTGTTTCCCATAACGCTTATCTGACGGCTATAGCTAATCAGCACTAGTTGAATTAATTTGGGACTAGGAATTAAAATGTCCTGAAATTAGTCGTCAGACAAGGGCGTAGAAATTGGGGGCGAAACGTTGTGGCTTGCCTAATAGCTGTCGGAAGGTTATTGACCGTCAAGATAATTAGTGATCGTGCAGCCAATTGCTTATTAGCCGGCATGAAGTATGTCTGCCAACCGCTTGGCAATTGCTTCGTGGCGAGCGAAGGGAGGTGGGGGGTTTGGGGGGTGCAGCCCCCCAACACCGTAGCATAATCACGGTGGCCAGCGAGCGAAGCGGAGACGCGCGGAGCACGTCGTAGCGATGCGAGCTGTCGGAGGAAGTGGCGATGTTGCGCGCCCACCGCAGCGGCCACTGCTTTATCTTCAGGTCCATGGTGCACCAATGGTTTCGTAGCATTGTTGTGCTGTGCCCAGAGGCACGCCAGACACTGAACGTTGCAGTATATGCAGGGCAGGCAAGGCCAGCCACTCCTTCCAGGAGGCCCAGGTAGAACGATGTTTGGCCAAGCTCCACAGGAATACCCAAGATCCACGTCACCTGCACCATCTGCCCCTCCCCATCCTGGTAGGTGATGTTGCAGCAGATGACGCTGTGGCTCATCAAGAACGCCACGCTGCGTTTCCCTGAAGGTGGTACCAATGCCTTTGGTACTTGTCGTCGTTGGTACTAGACGACGGCCCAATTATGGGTTAGGCCCAAAATGATATCGTCCAGATAAATACTATGTAGGTAGAATGATGTGAGTAGAGTCCCGGCAGCTTTTATTTGATTTATGATTGATGCATTCGCACTGCGGCCACGTTCATGCGCAGGGATATTGTAGAGAGACTCAACATGATTCTCAGAAGCAGTGTGACTCCCAGATTCAAACCCTGGGTCGTCAGACGGTGTTTATGTGAAATGTAATGTCTGCAACATCTTGCAGCAAAAGGCCTAAAATTCACTATTATGGTCACTTCCAATTGCCATGGGTATGCCAGGGACGGTGACAAGGCAGGCTATTAAGGGGCCACGTGCGGCTGGTATGGCTGCTGGTGCAACATGCCTTGTCGTGCTCCAAATGTTTACTTCGCCTCCAGCATATCGGAGCGAAACATACAATAGTCCACAAAAATCCAAAGACTTTGAATTTGAACCCGCTGTTTTTTGTATTCACAAGGCACGGTCACAAGCAGCTCAACACCATCGCAGCAGTCACTCAACGGCTGTTCCTGGCCCGGCAGCTCCGCAACACTTATAAGAGATAATCTATGTTTGCGTAAACATGTATGCACTCAAGAACAGCTGAATGAGCTGCTCTGCAGGTGAAACGATAGAAAAAACGGTAATCACGCTTATGGAAGTGCTCCCGCCACCGTTATCCTCATCGATTTTCGTGTTGGATTCACCCTTCGTCCTCACTACTCCTCAGAGCAGGCCAGATCGTGAGCCTCTCTCTGCGCGGACCGCTTGCAGGGATGGCACACTCGCTTACTCAAACGTTAGGCAAAAAGAATGTTCACGGCATATGTTGGATACGGATCAACTCCTGAAAAAGTGCCCACGGGAATAGGAAATATAGGCCTATACTACCCCTTTATAGGCCCAGGGACACCACCTTCCACCTACCCATACAATACCCCCCCCTCTCCCACGAAGACCTCCTGAGGCCCCGGCCCCTGGATCATGGATTCCACCTTTTCCCCTTTCCCCCTTTCCACTTTAGGGCAAAGGTGGGAAACATGGCCCTTTCCACTTAAGTGGAAAGGGGGAAAGGTGGGAAACAGGGCCATTTACCCATACAGTACTCCCCCCTCTCCTACGAGGACCTCCTGAGGCCCCGGCCCCTGGATCATGGATTCCACCTTTTCCCCTTTTCCCCTTTTTGTCTGATACGGGCGCAAAAGCCTCTTGTACAATGGAAACACGAAGCAAGAATGTTATAATCTGTAACAGTCACATGCTAGACTCTACGTGAATACACTGGCTTCGCTTAGGGGGTTGTGTACATATGGATTGAGAAGGGGTTTGTTCATCGTGTGTCGAAAAACGAATGATCACAACGATTAAAATTTGAACGTAGCACATCTATATCGGAACAGCATTATAGGAAAGCACGCCATAGTGTATTGTAGATCCTCCAGATTTGTGCAAGGGTATTGTGTGATATATACCGCTCTTTTCCTGGTATAGCTGCTTCTCCAGAGGTAGGTACTGCGGTGTAAATGGCCACTTTATGACAAGGACAGCAAGTGCCATGTCCGAGACCAACAGCAGTTCGTTCAGTATAGACGCTAACGATCTACGCATTCTTAGACATCCAGCCCATCCTGGCCGTCGTTTATCTGCCTGTCCATTTGATGATCATGAAGTATCCGTACTTGTATCACTGTACCTACGCTTCCGTCCTCTTTACGAGTCAGGTAAGAAAGTATTTGCTGAATTAATGGCGAAGAATGGCATCAGGGCCCTGCGTGGGGTGGAAAGCACCTATCCTCGTGCTATGAGCCTGATACAGCCGCCCACGATAACGCATATGATGCCACTTCTTGAGTACTTTCGTAGGCTATTCGACAGTGGCCCAATGCGTTGTCTCAGGCCTGTATATACGTTGGTTGAAGGCATTGTTGTCAACCGTGTCCTGGGTCTTGATCTCGACACGTGCCCACAGTTCGTCGTGCCCAAGATAGAAAGATGCTTGTTCTGTGGCACTAATCTGAGTCTAAAGATCTATCGAACTGGAGGGAAAGGTACATTCAACGGATACTGCTGGGGCTGTCACCTGGACAACGGTGCAGCTGCATTGATCCTCGTTCACAAGATCTGCTATTGTGGCACTGTTTATTCTTTACAGACTTACACTCCAGGAGAAGGTATCTTATCATAAATGAGTGAAAAGAAAGGAATACTGTATGTCGTTACGTTCAATCACAACACCGCGATCCACTGCACTTCAAACGTGACAGCCATCCTGGCGAGGCTGCAGGAAAAGCAGTGCTCACCCCCAAGCATCACTCTGTCTGTCTCCAGCATCTTGAGAACATTGCATTGTTCAACGAGTATTTCTGCACAACAAGCATATCCTTTGTGTCAGAACTGAGCAAGTGAAAATGCAATTTCAGATTTGTTCATGTAGTGTATGTTCGACTGTCTAGACTTTTGCATTGCTGTCTCCAAGCATGGTATGTTTCCTGCACATCACAACGTGTCATTGTGCAATAATACGAACATTGACGTCAACATAGGAACTGGAACACGCTTATAGGTGGACCTGTATTGATTGATGAAAAGCGAGGAGGTGGGGTCCACAATCTGTCTGGAATTGTTGTCAACTGAAGGTCTTGACAAGCATCGATGGAAACTGGAATGGAGTTGGCGGTGCTGGGTGTATCCGGGATCACATCGATAGAGATGGGTGTATCCGGGATCACATGTCCTGCAAATTCTGATGTATCAGGGAACTCGGTATCTAGCTACATTGGGTGCAATTAACCTGAGAAAGCACAGGGGACATGTACGATACACATATTTGTAATTGCATCAAGTTGGGTAGGAGGATCACTTAATCCTGTATCTCTTCCAACTGAAGGGGAAGCATATGACTCGGGTGGATCACGCGACCTTTTACCGCCACTGTTTGCATCTCGAGAGCCTGTGTCGGGACATGGTAATGGTATCCTGGGGTTCTGCATGGTTTGTAAGCATTCTTGGATGGTTTTTCCTGCAATTCACATAGACATACTTAGATTATCACGTACGCAACACTGGTCAATAAGAAACGTTGAATACTGGCTAGGCAATTGGTGGAATCAAGAAAAGAGAACACCTTGCAAACCTTGTACCACACCCACCAATGGCTGTGCACGTTTTCCATTGAACGGAGTGGTCACAAGATACTGTGACCATAGAGAACATGGCATGTACAGATATGGCCGCGAGGGCTTCATGACAAGCCATTCTTGTACGCCAATAACGGGATTGACTGGGAGTAAAACTTTCTGACAGGTCCCATGGTCAAACTGGTTGGTTTCTGAAAGGAATCGTGGGAATTTGGTAGCACAGGCAACCCGAAACATCTGCTTCGGGCCATATACCCCCATGTCCACAATCTTTTTCACAAGCTCCCGTCCAGGATGACATTTCAGTAATACAAGGAACTTGCGCAGGCTTTGAAGAGATGGAAACATATGCGTTGGGTGTTTGGCAATCAGATGCACAGAGAACTTTTTCGCATGTATCTTGGCATTGTAAGGTGTCGGAGTTGTATAATCGCATCCTCGGAGCGCCAGGAAAATTAGGGGAGCACCGTCTACCATGGAAATTGTGCCTATGGCCACAATAATTATACGCCCATTTCACTATATTAGCCCCTATATATAGGCCCATATCACTATATTACAAACACACACACACACACACACACACACACACACACACACGCACACACACACACACACACACACACACACACACACACA
>JAUMHD010026284.1:0-39168 GCA_032359135.1 Ulvella scutata | reverse complement strand
GTGAAGTGAATGTTTTGTGTTAGTTGCTTTTGGCTATTTGGGTTCATGCCTATTCAATACCTTTCCGGTTTGTAAAAACACAAGGTACAACCGCACCATCACGCAATCCTTTCCCACTACTCTCAGCCAAACTGCAAAATTAAGAACGAAGCACATAGCCGGTATAAAGGAGTGCGTTAGTTTTTAGCTCGTGCACATGCGATTGTGGTAATATTAGCATATTACCCGTCAAGCTCCGCATCTTCGCAGATCACCCAGCCATGAGTGATTCGTATACACACAGCTGCTCCCGATACCAGACAATTCAACCGACAGAACCATCAATCAGGCATTGCCGGAAACTCTGGGCCTGAGTCTCAAGCATAGGCGATACTTATGTTCGCGCACAAATGCATTGGTGCGCTGTAGCCCGTCTGCTTGGCTGCTTGGCTGATACAATCCCGGAATGAAATCCTATGGTGTTTTGTGGTTGCAAATAGTACGCTGTTAGGCAATACTGCCCAGGCCTGGGCCCAGGCTGGCCACTTGAAAAACGTTCAGTCCGCGAGGCTAAATGTATGCATATTTCATCGCTACAAACCCAAGTGTACTTGCTAGTGTGACTGAAATAAGATTTTATTGGGGCAATGCGATATGCTAGTATTCATATCTTAGTGCTCAACCGTTCAGAAGCACAGCATCAGCGTGCAAGCGTGGGAGACAGCAGCGTCACGACTTGCCTCCTTTCGTACACAACAGCCAGGTATGTAAGATACGGCACTGCACGTCTTGAACTAACATATTTTCATGAACCTTAAATGTTCAGATCATTGCATTCGTGTGCAACACTTCGTGTGCACTCCGCAACATGTTTTAGTCTCCATTACATCCACGCACAACATACCAGCCCAACGCGTGTTTCGCTTTAGTGAACGACACACACTGTATTGTCCGCCGAAACAGATTAGTCCGCTGATGAGTGAACCGCCACATGCTGTCTCTCCCTAGATTCATGAGCAGTCAAAATAACGATTGGGACACACCTCACCGTCAGAATGCAAGTGCTTCCGGGACAGTAGACAGCCTATCTTCCTGTGCTGTTGCTTAAAACCCACCTGTTGAACTTGCGCACCGAAACTTGTGCCTAGCTGATGCTTAGATGCTGATCCCGAAAGGGAAACGTGTAGGGAACGACGTGGACAAATATATGGCTGTACGTTCCAACCGAAGTTGTACATTGTCAACGATACCTGTGATAACACAGATGCAGGTATGTTGCGACAAGAAGCCAACTGTTCGTGGGACTTGTACTGGCGCTGCGTTGGCGGTACGGTTCGTCGTCCCCGACGTTGGACTGTTGTCACGTCGTCGGCGGCGCCGGGCGGGGGTACGCGCGCATTCCAAGTGCACGTCGTTGACGTTGATGCATATTCTGTCTCAGTTTTTGCTGTAGTGAAAGTGTAAATGCTTACTTTATGAGGAGTTGTGGATGATACTGTGTGTACCGAGTTCATGTTTGTCACCCGGAAAACTGTCATTGAAGGTGCTATACATGCGAGCACATGCAGTTATCTCGCGAGATAGGCGATTCATCGATCCCGACCTGCAGCACTTCAACAGCTACACCATGCCAGAAGCATCTGTGGCTTTGTTAGTGTGTCGTAACTAGTATAACCAGTGTGTGGTAGACTGTCCCAGAATGTCGCCATTCAAAAGGCGAAACCCAGGTATCTGCGCCAAATGCAACTCTCTGATCCGCGAAATATATCAAGGATCTTGCATGATAACAATATTCTCACACCTGTTCCCTTTTAGCGCTGGGTAGGTGCGTGTAGTAGGGCGTGCGTGTGCGCAGGGCTGGCACATACCGTGCGTGCGCGCACCGGATGATGTTGTAGAAGCTGTCACAACTGGCCAGTGTAAGTGTTGATGTGAGGCCCATTGATGTTCAAACATTGGGTTGTGAACAATGGCGCACATTCAGACATGTCCGGCTGTGAACATTCTTTAAATTTGCAAGAAACCATGCTACTACGAGTACTGTTGAACCTCATGAACACTCCAAGGGTCCAACACGTTCCTGGGAACATGCACACATTACACTATGTACAGTATCACTCTTACTTACTGTAAAAAAACAAGCACACAGAAGAAAAAAACAAGTACACAAACAAGCACACATAAAGAATAGTTCTGGGACTACGCCACACTCACTAGAACTGAGTAGCACAAAGATCGATGGTCAACACACCATACGTGTATAGTACGACATGTCGCGTATATAACACCTGCATCTGATCATGAACACCTTCAATCTTGTATCCTCCGTATGCCTCCAGCATAGAGCTGAACGTGGAATCTGGGACTATAGCCAGGGGGTAAGGGGAAAGATCGTGAGCTGCAGAGGAACGTTCTGGGAGCTAGTGCGGGAGAACGTTGCAGCTAGGCTCCATTACATAGACATGCTCCCGATTTTTGGGAGAGCTTCTCGGGCGTGACATGCAGCGATTTCAGTGCGAATTTGAAGCACAGTTGCCAAGGTGATACAGGAACGGGGGTGTGATTGCCGACTTACACTTTCGAGGGGATGAGGATGAACTTCAGAGTTAGAGGGATGATATCGATGGGGCCAGAACAGAAGCTGGAGTGCAAAGGCAGTAAATTGGACGCTGTCAGAAAGCAGAATGCATGACCAGGAATGCAGAAACCAAAGCTAGGGAGGCCAAAGAAAAAGGAAGAGAAGAGTACGGTCTATTAACTGAGTTACAGTTTCATCTGGTGGAAAAGCAAGAGACCTAGAAACTCCAGAGGTGCACATATGCAGGCGAATGAGTTGGTATATGGCTTGAATGGTGATGGCTTGAAAGCTTTCTCACTAGACGAGAGCGATTATCTTTTTTTTCCAAACCGGAAAGGTGGTAAAAGGCGTGAACCCAAATAGCCAAAATCAACTAACACAAAACATCCACCACTTCACTCGAATGGCACAAAAGCACCATCACGAAAGTCTTTCCCAGCACTCTCCAGTGACACAATAATAAAATAGATTATAACAAAAGAACCACCACTTCACTCGAATGGTATATCATGCGCTGTATAGCACCATAGGCGAGAAGGCATTTCTGTACTATCACTAAATATTTGGCCTTGAAGAGGTGCTGTTCTTGGGTTGGGAGTTCAACTAAATTGCGGATATGTTCAGTTGTGATCTGAGCACAGCTGTTCAGCATGGTCAGCTGCCGTTTCTGGTCTGCATGTACACTCCTAGCACAAGCACTGGTGCTGAAGGTCTACAGAAAGCCAGTTTTACAGTAGCATATAAATACCATTATTACAGATCTATTTGGGTTCATGCCTATTTACTACCTTTCCGGTTTGTAAATGGCTGTAATTACAGATGCGGGTTAAACATTTCTGGTGCTTACACCCAAAGAATTCGAAGATGACGTGGCGGTCTCGAGCATTCGGAACGGTATACGCATCCAGAATGTTCGGTTTGGGTAGAAGGACACCTGAAGGGCGTGCATGGTACAGTACGGCTTGTACCCGCTGGTTATCTCTTGAAATCACGGATGTATAACTTCAGGATTGGCAAATCCTTAGACGGCGTGACCCCAACGTACGGGCATGAGGGGTGCACCTTCTGTTTCGGTATGCAGGTGCTTCCTAGGCTATAGATGTACACAGTGCTAGACCATCTATTGATTCAAGCTTGTTCTCGATCTGGTACTATCATACGTAATTGGAAGAGTTACCCAGAACAGGTCTACAGCAGCACAATCACCCACACGACTCTGTTACCTGGACTCCAGCCCTTGTTGCGTTGAGGCGACGTAGTGAGACATTCAATCCACGGTTTTCGTATCGCGAGGTGAGGATTGTGAATGCCTCAGAATTCTGCAGAAGCTTGACCGACCTTCCAATCTTGCGTTCCGTCACAGAAGCAACTTAGCGCCTGTGCCGCCATAAAAACATCTCATGCAGCAATAATTTTACCTATGCTTCGAAATAATTGGGATGTTCATCGCTGCATGAGAAGGCATGGGAATGGGTTCCGTTTCGATTATTTCATGGTGTGTCAAACCCCATGCAGCCTCGGACTCAACACCCGGTGCATGCGGAGAACCGTCACTGCACGTGTAGTGAAATCTATTCAGCGTTACACAGTCAGGCTCCCCGCAGTGGGCATAGCACCTACTTCACAGCTCACGTGGAGAGGCTGGGGCGAGTAAGGTTTCACTTCTTTGAGTTGTCAATTCGATTCGCATGTTCTTCACTAGCAGACTACCTTTCGGATTCGTGGAAGTATGCGCGATGCAGTGAGTGCATACTGTTCAAGTTTTCACGTTTTCATTTTCAGGTTGTTGAGTACCTGTGCATAGCGGAAGTTGGGCAGCCCGTGTTTGAACGACTGAGCGTTTCCTGTGCACAGCAAGCGATGGGGCACAGCGGTTCGAACGGTTCGCCGGAGCATCAATCCTTTGGACAGTGGGAAATATTTCTGCTTCCAGCCTGGATTAAAGACTATGGGCCCTCCTCCTGAAGATCCTGTCGGTGCCCACTGAGCTGGTGTGACCACATCATTACATGGCTGTACTTCAAATCTGCACAGAATGCAAGACATTCATACACATGTCATTATGATTGGTTTTATGGGCACGGTAACTGCGGTGCTATTCCCACCAGGCAACCACAGTGTGTAGCGTTGCTTTGATGTGGTTGATCGGACACAGGACGAAACCGTGTTAAACATGCACGACCGCACCAATCATGACAAATGAAGTTCAAATTCTGTCTTTTACAAGACATCGTGCATATGCGTGCTTCAGTTGAGACATCACGAGAGTTCGAACTTGCGCAATGCCTTTCTATATTCCCAGTTATTCTCAGGCGCACGTAAGAACTGCAATGACATCGAATATCGTGAAGTTCTAAAGTACGCCCAGTTTACTGCAGGTCGAGGGAGGGGTACGGCGATGCTTTCGAAAACAGGGCCTGCAAACGAGCCGCAGAAAAGTGACAAGTACCAAAGGCCTCGTGCGCCGTGTGCAACGGAACATCTACTAAGTAACCTTGAATTCAAACGTGCTGCAAAAGGCCATACAGCCAGTGCAGCGTCGGGACACCCAAGCTCTGAGGTTTCCACGTTAAGGCAGCACACAGCCAACAGTCTGCAAACCAGCAGCCCGACGCCTGGCAGCCCTGGTTCAGGATCTAGTTCTGACAAACAGTGCCTGCAGTCAACGCGGCTTTCACTGCAGACACTTCCATACAGCCTCCATACTCTGCCATCTGCAGAAACACACACACGAGACTCCCGTGGTCTTGTGCCGATCACTCGGCAGCTGTGGACTGGCAGCAAAATACCAAGTATAGTGACGGGTTCAACGTTACTTTCTCCCTCCAAGGATGACGTCACATGGCATGGCTCGGGGTCACCACTGCAGACCAGCATTCCCACCTCGCAGGCTTCAGCGTCAGAAACACCCCATAGCAGGCTCCACAGCGCAGCCCAATCTCATACAAACTCGTCAGGAGTTCCATCAGTCACCTGTTCTGTAAAGGCTTCCAGCAAAAAGGGAGCAGAATATGCCAAACATGCATCGCACAAACAGACAGGCAACACAGCAGATCACCACAAGTCTGTGTCAAGTGATGCTAGACGTGGGATACAGGCTGAAGAAGCCCCGACACGGAAAAGTGGCGGTCAGTTCACAACAGTAAGGTGCGTTTCAGCTGCCTGAATCCTGTTTGTTCGTCACAGTGCACGTTGCTGAACAAACAGGATTCATCACAGTGTCACAGAGCACCTGCAGCACACTTCAGTATGACGTCTATATCTTGATCAACGTTCTCTCCTCTCTACTACACGTTCATTCGTGATTCATCGATGTAAGCACGCATTCTTGATACATCAGAAGGCAAGAAAGCTGTCATGTTGGTCATGTTTTGCCCTGGTGTTGGAACATAGCGAGCCTACCTTGACACTGGACATCTGAGCTCAGATGTCCAGTGATCAAAGCAGAATTCATATGTTCCAACACCTGGATCTCCCCTGTTGTCTTGTAGCTCGATCAAAATGTGTGGTTTAGCTAGCAATTTCGCCGCTGTGACAACGATGTTCATTCTTCACGTAATATCTGCCGTAGGGCAAGGCCACATCGCACGCTGTGCAGCATAAACTTAGGCCTTGGCCTTGGTTCTTTTGCCTTGCTCTTGGTTCTCACACTAGGCCTTGTGTACACTATAAACAGTGTATTGGCACCCAGGGCCTTTTCGTTAGTTGGGACATTTTGAACACCAGGACCTTATTTCTTAGTTGGGCCGGTTTTCACCTTCTGTTTCAAAACAAGAGTTATACATTCAGGTTGCACAGACGCTCAGGAGCCAGAAGAGCAACTGCAGGCTACCCTCGCAGCAGCCCCAGTACGAGCCCCCATTTCAGACCCTCCCCGGGCCCCCATGCTACCCCCCATCACACTGTCGCGGAACGAACGCCCCCTCACGCCGCGGACCGTCCTCAGAGAGCGAGCTCTATACCACGGCACCCCATGCATTCCTCACCTGTGGCTCGCAGCACCTGGCCCCAGTTCGTATCACCTTTATCAGATGGTGTGGTGCTCTCTAACTCTGACAAACATAATACATTCAGCTTGAAAGCAGGAAACGAGAGAGATTGATGCGGCATCGTTCTTTTTGTCTCTCTTTCCTCTTTCTCAGATCTGTGTAGGTTTGTGTTATGATCTTTGGAGGCAGTTTCAGTGCTTGTGAATTTTAGTACAGGACGGCCTAGACAAGTTCCAATTTGCTTCCTGCCTTAAATCTGCTGCCTTAAAGTGCTGCCTTAAATGCTCCTTGTCAAAAAAGCTGTTGGTGTTGTCATGTACAAGTATGCTGGCTTGGCTATTTGCGTTCATCCCTATTCACTACCTTTCCGGTTCGTCAGGTTACATGCTGGCCTGGTCATGTTTTTAAACGCTCCGAGGAAACGCTCCCTGTAGTGCTCCCTGTTGACTCCATATTCACCTTTTCCTAAGACCATGGCCACCAGTTCTGTGCTAATGACAAAAGGGGCTGACCCATACGACTAACGATGGTCGAACTCTACATAAAAAGACCGTAGATTCGCGCAGACTGGTAACACATCCTGAGCGCAGGTGTCAGCGAACGGGCGACAGAACGCACATCAACGAGCAAAACTCCAAGCTTCCTAACAGCCCATTCATTATCAGAAGGTTCCTTTCCGATGTCCTCCCCCCCAGCACTGCTCGCAGCTCCAGCATACACCAGTAACATCAACGTCTCAGCAACAGCCCCGCTGGCCCGGGCCGTTACCCCCCCAAGCACACACGCGATAACAGATGGCACAGATTGCGTCGTTGTAACTCCACAAGAGCGCAGCAGCCCCCCACAGGGCCAGCAGTCAGAGGTAGGAGGAGCTCAGTGGTGGGAGCCGTGCTCAGAGGTGGGGGCCGAGACTTTCGGAGGTGAGACTTCAGGAGGTGGGCTGAGGTCTATACAGTCTAGTTCCAGCGGCCCGAAGCACATCAGCTTTAGAGGCCTCCAGAGGCACAAGTTCTCGTCATCGTTTGTCGATACAGAGGAGAGCATGGCGCTCTCGAGTCATCAGAACGATGCCAGAGTGGCAGTGTCTAGATTGCAGTACGGGCCTGGAGAGAACGGAAGTCAAGGGGCACGACGCCGCGGGGAACCAGGCATGCTCTTGTCACATTGTGCGGAATTCTCTGCAGCCCTTAACGCTCTTGTCGCGTCGTGCGGAGTTCTCTGCAGCCCTGAACGCTCTTGTCGCATCGTGCGGAGTTCTCTTAAGCCCTGAACGCTCTTGTCGCAATTTGCGGCGTTCTCTGCAGCCTTTGTGGTTGCCTTCCTGGTCCCGTGCGGCCCGGGGGTGTATGTCCTTGTCCCACCCCTTCGGGGCTGCTGAGGCCGAAGCCCTCTTTGGGTATGGCGTGGTTCCCGATTACCGTTACTTTTCTCTCCAGCACATACGCTGTTCTGCTGTCCACACATATCGGCCGTGTCCTCGGAAAAGAGTCATGTCCTGCAGTCCGCAGAAGTATGTGTATACTTTATATATACCCTTATTTTTGGCCTCCGGCCGGGATCCCGGGGCCATTACGCTACTTGTGACACACCACGATTTTCCGGGGTGACCACAATAGATGTGAATTAATTTGGCTCACAAGTTGTGAATAACAGTACCCCAGGTATGCAGGTGATGGGACTATGCATGCAAGCGCTGGCGGTCTCATCCCCTCACAGGCGCAGAAACACAAGAGGCCTGATGATAAGAACGCTGTGGCGGATACCTGGCTTGGCCCCACCACTGCAGCAGGTACCAGCAGCCGAAGAAGAGATGCCTCACCTACAGAACATCATCAACACAGCTTGAATGAGCTGCATGCCAGCATGCGAACCCAAAGAGACAGACAGAGACAGAAGCACAACGCAGATATTCCACACGAATCTGAGGCACGTAAACAGCACAGATCGCATCAGGACATCCAGCAGAGATCACATCAGGATGTGCAGCAGAGATCGTCTGGAGTCACCAGCTTCTCGGACATCAGCTCTCTACAGGGTGACGTGTCGATAGGAAACTCATTTGACGCGTCCGATGGCGCTGCATGCATGCCAGGAGTTCAAAACGCGACCGCAAGCAGTCCTCATGCAGATGCGCGCGCTCATGTTCATGTTCATGTGGGCGGACGTGGTGGTGGGCAGCAGAACAGCAAGGGTGGTGTGATGTTCGATGAGCATGGAAAACGACCAGGTGTGTATTGATTCTGGTTGTTTCCCGATTACCTTTTTTTTGGGCCCCCCCCAAGGCTTTTGTTCAGGGCCCCCTTGCTTTCCCTCGCCAGAGCTGCATTATTCTCGTTGCAGTATTCTCCAGAGCTTCGTATTTTGTTTGTGGCGTTCATGTTCTTTCATTCTTGCGGTCGAACCAAAGAAAACGAAAGATGAGGAGTCGTGCTTGGTTAGTGCCTTCTTGTCCTGCCCCTTTCCGTTTGCACTCCCCCCCCCCCACTTCTCTAACGTAAGGAGCACCCTATCTCCGCCTGGACATGGAATCATCCTGAATATGGAATGGTAACTGATCGGCACCATCGAGTCTCCGATTCGCATGATGCTGTTTGGCGGAGTCCTTAAATAACGGTTCTTTACACTTCTCCGATGTTATATCAGGACGACAGTGGTGATATTTTTGTGTCTGTTGCTTTTGGATACTAGGGTTCATGCCTATCCACTCCCTGTTTGGTTCGCAAAGGCAGAATTCTGTACCTTGATGGCTCTTCTGTACCTTGCTATGTATCGGGCGCTTGCTACGTACAGATGCCCGACATGTCTGGCATCATATAGGTGGAGGAGGGAGGAGCTCACAAGGGACCGTAGCAGAACAGATACATGTATATGGTCCCGGGCAGCTGCCAGTGCTTGCGGCTGTAGACCAGAAGCCCCATGGAGGTGAGCCCCATGCCCCCCCCCCTCCCCCCCATGCCGCCCATCTCCCTTCTGCATGAGCCATTCTATGGAGTTATGCCTGTAACTTGACATACAGAGTCTCACCTTATAGGCCTGAGGATTGATTTGGCTACAAGGACACCAACAAAGGACAGCATATCAGGAGTATCCTCCCGCATCACACACAGCAGCGTGCATCAGGTGTCTGCCTCCATACCAAGCTCTGTGCCAAGCCCAGCACAGCGCAGCACAGCGTCCAAGTCACTGTACCCCTCAATGCCGAGCCATCATGCCGAGCCTGGCGCCCCCCAAGCCACCATGTCACCTGACTTCTCTTCTACACAAGTGCGTGCCCATCACCGTGTCCACCATCATGCACAATACCATTGCATCGTTGGTTTTGGACGATAACTTGTGTTGTTGCAAAAGAAAACCCCTTTCTGGTTTCTGGAAAAGGGGTTTTCTGCAAATTTGTTTTTTACCAGACTTTTTTTTGTCGCAGTACAATGTTCGATACTGTGGAAACCACGGCGTGTCTACAGGGGTCTACAACAAGTGGCGGTGGTGCGACAGATCAAGCTCTGCTGTGGCGACGCGCGGCGGAAGAGCATCCAGCGATCGACCTCTCAAGTGGCATGGCAGTAACGCACCCAAGCCACACCACGCAAAGAAGCTTACGGCACCAGAGCAGCACTCACAGCGATACTGGTGGCACGCCAATAACCTCATCTGCAGGATTGCAGGTTTCGCAGACGTCGCATGCATCTTCCGGAACCTTCCCGGATGTTCACGTGATGACGGCGGGCCGCCCGATGTCGCCATCGGCGGCGTCGCTGGCGCCCCATAGCCACAAGATGCCTCCCTATTTGCTAGAAGGTGTGACTATCCATAGTGCATGTATAGCGCCGAAAGCTGATCCTGAGGGTGGTGGTGGTGAACTGAAGTGCTGCTACACTGTTGTCCCCGAAGAATTTATTCATTTTTATCTTTCCGCTTGGCAGCAACATGATCATGTATATGTATTTGTTCACTGCCTTCCCGGTTAATAAGCTCTAGCTTGGCAGCAACATGATCATGTACATGTATTTGTCAGTCTTTGTCAGTCTTATCGTTATCGACAACTTGGCAGGCACCGTACATGAGTACAGAGAAGGTAATGTGCAAAGTTACAGCCATAACTCCATAGAATGGCTCATATACCAGTGCAGAGACGGTTAGCACCGTCGCGGTCGTCCAAATGAATGAACTTGAGTCGTGGTCACACCAGACCACAATAATGAATCGCTACATGCAACACTACCCTGCAACGTACCTGAAACACTACCCTAAAAAACAATACTTGAAAGAATTTTGTGTTAGTTGCTTTTGGCTATTTGGGTTCCTGCCTATTCACTACCTTTCCGGTTTGTAATATGCCTTGGAATGAATTTCGTGACACATGAATTTCGTGACATAATATCAGTACTCCCCATTCCTTACAGTACCCCTGGTACGTGTGTCTACAGGTGGAGGCCCTCAGGCCATGCATGGCGCCGCCACAGCACCTGTGCCGACAGGCGCAGGTTCAATTAGAGGATATGAGTATCAAGTGCATGCCGCAAGCAGGAACAGTATGCATGTAGCGGCCCCAGCCAGTGGTGGAGTGCCGCATGCCGGAAACACAGGCCCTGTGCGCCAGCAGGAGCCCTCTGGTAGTATTCCAGATGTTGCAATAACGAATCTGTTCAGCCCCAGTGCACGGACACTTGCGAGGTCTCAACACAGGTTCGGCTCACACTCTGGTTGGTTTATACCAAAACCACTAATTGCTCGATAGGTTTATTAGACTTGACTAAAACCTTGATTTTATACTGCCTCAGATGTTGCGTGACTCAGCGTTGAGAAGTGAGCCATCACATGGCACATCAGCATTAAACTCTTACTGTTGCAGATAGCTTAGCCAGTTGAGAAAGTGACAACCAGAAAGCCACCACATTTGTGTTCTCGCAGGAGTGTAGAACATCAATCCAGAATATTGTCTTAACACCTGAACAGTTTCGCTGTCTCGTAGAATCCTGTCCTGAAAGGAATTCTAAAAAGGATCCCAAAAGGAATCCTAAAAGAGACCCTACAAGGAATACCAAAGGGAATCCTAAAGGAAGGATACTTTGAACCAAACGGGCTCAAAGATATTCAAGCACCTCATCACATCTGTGTTGTTTCAGGAGTGTGGACTTCAACTGTCACTCCACCCCCCTACAGTACCATCTCCCACCCTCCCTACCTCTCATCCGCCCAACCACGTCACCTGTAACAACCTTTCAGCACCGGTACCTGCGAGGCTCTGTCGGACCCTTCATCTTCTTCACCCTCTTCGTCATCACTTTCACCACGTACTTTAGTATAAGGATCTGGGACATTTCTACATTGAGTTCTGAGCCCGATAACGCATCTTCGGAAACAGAAACAGAAGATGTTTTTTCTGTGATGCCCACCGCTTTTGTAGCAAGCGTGTCAAATAATTCATCGACTCAGGCAGTTGTGTCTAGAGGTGGCGCCGCAGCCGCAGCTGTGGCGCCAGCGTCTGCGCGGCAGCGCACTCTGTGGCATGCTGACGGGAGCATGCATGGCTTGGATGCATCGTCACCAGCGGAGGCAATGATGCTATGGCGGCTGTTTATTGTTGCTGTGGAGGCGTTGCATGGGATGGCAAGTATGTGCAGTGCCGCTGTGGCTTGTGGGGCTTCCAGATACATCAGTGCATGCATATGGAGGTACGCTGCAAGCGGTTCATGCGTACATACATATCGTGAGTTCCAATACCTGACCTCTGTTTCTCTGTTTCTCTGTTTCTTGACATTTACAATTTAATCATACGTTGAGTTTTGAAGTATCTGAGTTGTGTCCTGGCTCGTGGTCGTGGCATTGTGTTTCGTCATTACTACCGCAGTTTGGCTAAGAGCGCTGGGAAAGACTTTCGTGATGGTGCTGTTGTGTCATTCGAGTGAGGTGGTGGAAATTTTGTCTTTGTTGCTTTTGGCTAGTTGGGTTCATACCTATTAACTACCTTTCCGGTTTGAAAAGATGACACAACAAACACAGATGATATGCTTTTTTTGTGCAGGCGGAAAAGCCCCCCTCGGCCACTATCAGGAATGCCAACAGCAATCCTGGCAGTACTTCACGTTGTAGGGGAGCACCATGCAGAAGCTGTATGCGCCTCCGCGCTATCCCATGTCGCCGCCGCAGACACCGCGCAGCTCCCGATCAAATTAGTCATCTTACATAACCGCCCAGGGTTCTTCGAGAAGCCTCTCAGAGCTCTTGTGAGCTCCCACATATCAAACGTGATCCTTTGCAGCTACTCCGATGTACTTTCCGGAGCCGCAAAACGCGCACTATTCGGGAAAAGTTGTGATGAACAGCCTGCGAATGGACCGAACAACCCCCCAAGTAGTTCCACACACCAGCTGAATGCTGGTACCCATATGCATGGTAACACTCCGTCGCCTTCGCACACTGATGATGCAGCAAGACATGCGCCCGGCACCCCCACCACGCTGGCAGCGACGTCGAGGTCCGCACGCATGTCTCTCATGCATTCCGCGTCAAAGCATTCGTATGAGGGACTGAGTGGGCTGATTGGCGGCCCCGGAGTTGACAATTCAGAGTGGGGAATATCTGACCGCCACCTGAATGATGACGAGGCGCTGCAGTGCCTGCTGGCACAAGTGGCTGTGGGGTACGCCTTGCACTATCTGTACATGAGCCATATCTAGTACATGAGCCATTCTATGGAGTTGTGCATGTATGGAGTTCTGTGCCTCACAGGCGCCCTTCTTACAGGTGTGTACAGGCAGATATCTGCGTGGCAGTGTGCGTGACAAAAGCGACATCTGTCATGAGCTACGATGACCTATGTGCCGCGTTTCTGCACTTCCGGAACGTTCCGGGTGCTGGTGTACCTGTCAACATGGAGCACTGGCTCAGGGAGAACATTTGTGCTGTCAACCCCGGAGAAAGCATCGCTGATGTGAGCAATCATGTTGAGGTAAGTTTGTCTGCTGAACCTGCAACCTGCTTTCGGTCTGTGTTTCAACAGCTGTTGCTTGATTCGCTGTGTTGTGTTCTGTTATGTTATCGCTTTCTCCTTTGGAACAACTCCTTTGCATGAAACTCCTTTGCATGTCACTCCTTTGCATGACACTCCTTTGCCATAGGCGTAACGTTTGTCACAGGGTGCTGGTTTGCCGACTGATCCCTGTGGCTCCTATCTTTTGTTGCGCATCAGAGCGAGATCGAGGGGCGTGTAATCCTTGCGACCACAGGTTCTTTGACTGGGCAGTGACACGAACAAATGTCATCAGAATGAATACATCTTGCTGTTACGAAGAGAATCTGCAAAACCCTATTCTGCCGGCTTCAGAATTATACAATCTTCAGAACGATGACGTATTCTTCGGCGTGATGATGTAACCTTGAAATTGATGACGTAATAACGTTGCTGTTTGCATCTGCAGAAGCCTCTGCTGGCGCCTGCGTGTGCGGCCTTCCACACCATGAACCCAGGGTGCTTCTTGGCTACTTCGGATGACCTGCTGGCGGCGCTGCAGCACTGGAACCTTCTTCACTGGGGCGTGTTTCGAAGCGGGGTGCAGGGTACCAAAAACGGTCACATGCATGAAACCCTCGCAGTGCCCTCACATGCAGCCACTGCCAGTAACAAAGGTGAGGAGTCTTGATCAGGCCTTCAGCTTCATGCCTGTAATACCGGGGTATACACTAGAGAGCTTACATCAACAGGACTGGAGAAATATAATATAATATAATATAGCATAAAGGAACGGGCAGAAACAAGATTGATGCTAGTGTATACAATACATGCTATTGTTCCTGCTGCGAACCCAATTTCTAGTTCTACAGTCCTGTCGATGTAATCTTTATACAATAGACTTGCGTCTTGATGGTTGCGGTTGCGGCTGCAGGCATCGTGTGCATCCCAATTAGTGATAACGCATGTCTATGCATGTCACCAAGTTTGCAAGCAGCCTCGAGGTATCTCTCTTGCCGCAAGCGTAGTAGGTAGCATACTGCTTTCTATGAAAGATCCCCAAAATCGAACTGTAGCATGCATTTACACCACTGCATTGTCATTGAATGACGCATGATACAGTGCAACATGATACAGTTCAACATGTAAATGAAAGTGCCAGCCATGTTCTTCATCGTTCTTCTTATTGCGCAGTATTTAGCACCACAGCTGATCCCAGTGACTGGACCGTGTTGACCGTTGCACAGCACCAGAGACTTGACCGATTGTGTGTGTGCATTTCATGCCATGACTTCTGAATGAACTGAACACAACTTCGTTACATTTACCGGTGGTTCAGCAACATGCATGCATGTGTACAGCAGAGGGACGTTTCACAACCTTGCAACATGTGGCGCAGCTGTTGCCCGGATGTGGCTACAGGCGCACCCACGGCATGCCGCAGCGCTCGGCGCTGCGTGGCCCATCTTCTCCCACCACCCCCGGCAGCGCTGCAACTGACAGAAGTTTCGGTGCTCATTGCAGCTCCCATACAATGGCTTTCGTGTCCTGCGCCTCTGCACTCTGGGATCTCACTGCCGCGGCTGCGCTTGTTGCTTCCGCAGTTTCCCCTCATGCCCTTCCATCCTCTCAGTCATGGCTACTAGCGGCTTCGTTCAGCGTCTACGCAGTCTTTTTGTTTTCATCCACCGGGTTGTTCCGAAACGGGTTCGTGCTGCGGCACCTACGCCACGCAAACTCGCTGCGAGTTATCGCACCTGTAGCCACAGGACTCGTGATAACGAACTGCGCACGATCGCTCCTACGGCGTTGCTGCTGTTACGACGCAGCTAACGACAGTTTGCTTATGCATGGCATGCATGCATATACAAGTAAAGCGGACGGCGACCGGGTGATGCAGCAGCAGGTCATGCATGGCAGTGTGAAACCACAAATAGCTCAGAGCTGTCATAGTGGGAGCGTGGGTGGGGACACGGGGCTGTTGACACCGAATGCTGCTGTGTTTGGAGCTGGAGCGACAGAGTCATCGTCGGCGCCGTTCGCCGCGCATCTGTGTCCACAGGTGATGTGCACTGACGCTGCCATCTGGCGCCAGGTCGGTATATCACCTGCTGTGCATGCATTTAAGCCAATTGCCATGCATCTCTCGCACCGCACTGCAGCTGCTGGAGATACAGGGTATGGCAGATCGGGGAAGCAACCAGGAAGTATGCATGAGCTGCATGCATTGCGTGCAAAGTCCTTATCACCTCAACCGAAGAGATCTGGAAGTGGGCATGCTGGAGAAGCCACAAGGGTGGCTGATGTGCATGCGCGTTGGCACCAACATGGCTTTTGCGTTGCACGGCCTCATTCACAGTGCGAACTTGTTCTCTGTTTCAACATTCATGTCATTCATTTTCAATGTCATAATTTTTTGAATGTCATACCTTTTCGAATGGCATTTCATTTTTCAGATGCCAGGGCTCAAGTATGCAATTATGTAATTTCATTACGTAATCACATCGACAGGACGCGGGGGATAGAATGCAAGTATGTGGGTTTCCTTACATCTGATTGCATCAGGTGCTTACAGCAGTTCATTACAAAATTTCACTACATACATTCAAAACCAAAGTTCGCATCCCAGTTGTACAATACAACATCTGCCCTGCTGTCGATGTAATCACATCTGCCCTGGTTGGGTATGGCGCGGTTCCCGATAAAATAAAATAAGTAGTTCCGCCATGTGTTCTGCCAAGTGCTCCGCGCTTCTACACTTGAACTGAGCCCCCTAGTGGTGCTGTCTAGGTTTCCTTTATGTCGGTACTTCTGCCTGATGCACTTCTCCTGCTTGCAGTCTGGACATGTGTACCTCTCTGCACTATTCCTCCTGCTGACTCACACACTTTATAGTTCCACAGTCCTGTCGATGCAACCTCTGTTACTGCTAACTGTCAGTACCATTCTACTACCAAGTATCAGTACCATTCTACTACCAACTGGCAGTGCCTTTGTACTACCAATCAACAGTACCGTTCTTATACCAAGTGACAGTACCGTTCTTATGCCAAGTGACAGTACCGTTCCTATACCAAGTGACAGTACCATTCTCATATCAAGCAACAGTACCGTTCTACCACGTTACACTACAGCTCTACTACCAACTGACAGCACCGTTCGTGTTTCACTGCAGGGCATCATGGTCTGCTCGCTCCCGTGCCGTTTCCCCCTCAGCCACAATCAGCCGCCGCCTTACCGGCCTCACCGCAGCCACCTCACCAGGCGTGTCCCACGACATCTCCCCCCACACCCACGCGCACCACACCGATGCCCCCTCCACAGCAATCACTGCCTCCTCCACCTCCCACACCCCCCGCACCGGCGCCCTGCCCCCAGTTGCCCCCAAACGCATGGGGTCCCGGGGCGCCCTGTCCCAGCACTCTCAGCATGCGTCACATCAGCCGCTTTCCCCGCCTGCCTATGCGAACTCTCCTGGTGGTCAAGGCGGAGGTCATGGTCAAAGTCATGGTCATGGTCAAAGCCATAGTCATGGTCAAAGTCATGGTCATAGTCACGGTCGCGGTCATGGTGCCCCCTCCCATGGGGGTCATGGAACATCCTCACAGTCCCACCAGTTGTTTCAGCATGAGGGGCGCCGTTCAAAACGTTTTGATGCCGTTCAAAACACAGTCCCAACCGCTACTCGACCACCTCAGCAGCTGCCAGCCACGCCTACCTCAGCCGTTGCACCGACAGCACGCCAGCCTATCCAGACTCCGCCTGTAGCCACGGTATCTGAACCCAGCTCCGCAGAAGCCAGCGTGCTTCGCAGCATGCATGGCGTACATGCATCCAGCGATGTGGTAGCAGCCAGCGGCACTCTCTCTGCCACACGTGCGATCACCGAGACATCAACACGGCTGGACAGCCAGTCTGAGCTGCTGCGGATGGTGTACGGGTCACCTGGTGATGAAAAGCCGGCCAAAACGTATCAGAACCGGAACCAAAACCGTTCAAATGATGTCAGTGAAGAGGTAGTGCTCCAAAGCCCGCCTTATTCTCAATATCGTCCACATCATTCCCTCCAGGACCTGCCGTCGCCGTTTGCGCCACCTGTAGCCACCACGCAACAGCTGGAGCCACCTGTAGCCACTGCTGTTGCAGCTATCACCACCTCCATGGAACATAGCCCCTCCCAGAGCCCCTCCCAGCCCGTGCTTACCGCAGAAATAAGTGCTTTGGAAGCAGTTTCGAAGCCTAAACCCCTCGAGTCAGAGCTTACCAGTCTCGGCGGCAGTGTTTTAATCGCAGAAACCAGTGTTCCCACTACGTCTGGAGTAAATGTGACTTCTGCAAGCGATCCCTTCATCAGTCACCCAGTGGTACAAGCGCCGCAAGCGCTGCCGACTTCAACTACACACGAAGGCCCCCCTCTTGCAGAGCACCCCTCTAGACACCTTTCTAGCGGGGCTCCCCCTGTAGCCACAGTTGACCAAGCTATGGTGCGCTATGGCTCCATCACGACGCCAACTTCGATCACCACTGCCGCGTCCAGCATGCATGACGCGCCGTCGTCGTGGGACGGCGAGCAGCACATGCATGCCGTGTCTGTGGGTAACAACGCGTGTCCTGGAATGTCGCCATCGCACCAGATCTCGAATGTTTCTTCTGGAAGCTTCCGGAAGGTTTCTGAAGCAAGAGGAGGTACAGGTGTGCTTCTGCGGGCTGTCACTGTGTGAATTCATAGGTAAGAACAATGAAATGCAATGGTAAAATGCAACGGTAAGCACCAATGTCCTCCTTTTTCCCCCTCTCTTGAGGACATTGGTGAGCTGGCCTTGCTGAGCACTGGTGTACAGTTTCATTTTCCTACGTTGGTTTTGCGAACCACAACGCTACATATGTTCTACTTACCCAGCTATCTTGCCCCTTGATCCAGGTGTTGCATATACGTAGTCATACTTGCAGGTTTGATGCATCGCAGCCTTTGTTCCGTTTCCCGAATCCTATCAACGTATCGCACGTGTCAGCTACTTGATTGCGAAAAAAACGCAACCAAGCAACAACAAAAAACATTTCCTCCTAACATGCAGCTGCCGTGAAAAAGCTCAGTCCAGCAATAACGGCAAACGGTTCCCTTTTGCCACAGTTATGCCTGCAACTTTACACATTTCCTTTTGCCACAGATGAGGTGGAGTATACGCTGCGGTAAAGTAGCTTAGTCCGCTGCGATCTTGTGTACACTATCTTTACAAACCGGAAAGGTAGTGAATAGGCATGAACCCAAATAGCGATCTTGTGGAGTCTTTTTTACAAATCGGAAAGGTAGTGAATAGGCATGAACCCAAATAGCGATCTTGTTTACTCTTTTTACAAACCGGAAAGGTAGTGAATAGGCATGAACCCAAATAGCGATCTTGTGTAGTATTGCGTTACTTATCTATATATCAGGGCTCCTTATGCTATGCTCTCGTGTTAGTATGTTTTCCATGGAGTCTTGTGTTGGATGTTCTAATGCGTGCTTTCAGTTCACCCTCAGTTTAGGTCTTACCGTGTTTCTTGTGTATAAAGTTACAGCCATAACTCCATAGCAGTTTCCATAACATGTTTCTTCTTACTTGTTCAGATCTCTCCGGCGCCCTATCGATGTAAACACATTCTTTTCCTGCATGCTGCCGATGTCAACACACCCCTTTCCTGCATCCTGCTGATGTAAGCACACCCCTTTCCTGCATCATGCCGATGTAAACGCATTCCTTGTAACATTCAGGTGTCGTGACAAGCTTCCGCGGAGCCAACACCCACCACAGATCCAAAAGCACCGAGCGAGCATCCCGCAACAACTGCTCAGCCGACTCCTCCCACCTCCCGCACCCCTTAGTTAGCCGCTGCCGCTCCAACAAGGCCCCCCGGGCCGCCAGGCGCTCCCGCTCCAGCGCCCCCATCCCAGGGGGCCCGGACAGTTCCCCCGCAGACTCCGACGCGGCCCCCCCCGACCGCCTCTGGCGCACCGCGGACGACCACCGCTTGATCTCGTCTGCCGCGATGCAAACTTGCACTTCCACGATCGTTTCCACCGAATCTGCGATCTCTTTCACGGCCGCAGATCGTGGGTCAGCCCCCCCAGCCCCCCGCAGCGGCTCAGCCCGCATCCCCCCGGGCACCTCTCGTTCCCGTGAACCCTATAGGGTAACCCATGGCCCCCAGCCCGTCCCCAGTACTGCCTCGGCCCTGAGCCCCATGCATCACAGGTCGCAGCCGCGGCCGGGATCCTTGATATCACGTGGTCGGCAATGGTTTAGGCGGCGCAAGGCCGACACATCAACAACTTCACGGTCTGCACAGGCGCTCGGTGAATCCTTCACGTGGTTCCTCCCACCATGCATCCTTGAACCCGAACTTTTTCCACCTGAGGACACTTTCAGTGTCGAGGAAAGTTTCGTTCGGTTGAAGACTGACAGGGCATTGCATCAACCAGCCGCCCACCCAACCTCTCGGCAGGAACCGGCCTCGGGATTATGCAGTCTCCGGAAGCTTCCAATGAGTTTCCGGAAGCTTCCGACGAGTGTCCGGAACCTTTCCTGTTCCCACACCCCCTCCTGTGCTCAGATAGCATGCTTAGCGGCTGGGGGTGGGGGTGGGGTTAGGGTTAGGGTTTCTCAGAGGAATGGGGGACTGGTGCTTCGCTGCAATCGCCCAGGTGCATGTGCTGCCCGCGGGGTCGCTGAAGGCCTTGACTTGGTTGAAAAGGGCAGTGAGGCAGTGGGAAATCCTTTCAGTTCAACCACCAAGAAGTACTGTGCTTACGATGACGATGCTGCCTTAACAGCAACAGCCGCGGCGCATGAGTGTCATGCTGTACTGGCACCAAAGCGCAACGGCGGTGGCAGCAACACCATCTTCCAAGGACCCTCCGCTGTAAACCCTAGTGTGTCAAATACCTCAATGCAAGCGTTCACTGTCAACATGCATGCACCGCATGCATTTGCAGGTCCGCTGACTAACAAGGTTCTCCAGAACGGCTTCTCAAAAGCCCCGCAGCTGCCGCGCAGCCCTCTGCGGTTACCAGAGGCGACACAAACAGACATGCATGGGCACGATTACATGCATTTCATGCCATATCAGACCGTGGCCGCTTCTTTAGGGAACGATGGCAAAAACCCGGGGGGTAAGGGGGCTACGGGGGCTCAAAACCCGCATCTCGGACGCTCCTCAAGCCCCGTTTCGCTCACCAGCTGCGCCCGGGACATGTCCGGGGGGGCAACAGGCAACCCCCCCGCAGCCGGGGTCCCGTCAAGTACCGGTGCAGTTCCTTTACGCACTTTCAGTCCTGGAGATCCGCCTTCTAAGCTTCTATCTATGGGGTTTGCTAGCTCCAATATGTCTGGCACTGAGTGGTCGCATGGAAGCCCTAGCCTCGCTGCGGAGCTTGTGTACACTCTAAACCCTGGTAGTGGCCTCGGAAGCGAAACCCGTGACGCGGAAGGTTCCCTGGAATGTTCTCCTACCATATTTCCATGCATGAGCACCACTGGGGAGCTCCACACGTCGCCAAACACCACCGCGGACGAGTCACACAAGCTTGTGCCGCTCGACGGCGGCGTCAGAATGCCTGTAGCCACTGCGTACCCCGATCTGTCTCCTTCGGTGGAACCTTTTGAGTCTCCGGTGCGCATGCATGAGTATCATGTAACACCAGCGCAGTCCAAGACGATACGCGAGCAGCTGATGGCCAACATGCATGCGCAGGATGCACACGAGAACGCCACCCCGCGGAAGAGGACACTCGAGGGTGAGCTGAGACGGTCTGCTGCAGCCACGGACACAACTTCAGCTGTCGCGTGCTCACCAGATTTGTCTCCGCACGACGACTTCAGCGCTCATGCATGCGCCACCAGCTCATGCAGCGGTAACACCGCATCCCAGGCACTCACAAGCCCTCTACAGAAATGCATGAGCAACGGAACCGTCAGCTTATCTCTGTCTATAGCCCCCATGTCAAGCATCGCGTCTACAGGCGTCTCAGCAGAGCTCTCCAGTAGCATCCGCGGAAGCCCCCAGAAGCCACCTTTGACTCCGCATCAACGCAATGCGGCGCAATGCAGGGCCCCGTCCCGCAGGCACCTCAACAACCAATGGAGCACCATTACACACCGGAGAGACCACAGCACACTGCTCAGCGCACAAGGCGTGCAGGGGCAGGGGCAGGGTTCAACCCCCGGAAACCCTAACTCGCAGGCAGCGCTCGCGCTCAAAACGATGAGATTATGCGCTCGGAAGCGGCGCATTTCAGTTCGTAGACGTTCCGGCCACCGATCAGTACATTCAATCGGTTCGTGTCTAGATGAGGGGGAAGGGAGCTTGGTAAGTGGGGAGGGGTCGCTTGCAAGCTCGGTTTTTGTGCCCCAAAACGTGGATAACAAGACGACAAAGGCGGTGATGTCCCTCTCCTCAGTTGCTCTTGAGGGTTCTCACTCTTGTTCAGGGCCCACAGCAACTACCTCTCTGTCGTGCTCAGCAACAGCTCTCTCTCATACTCAGACCCCTCAACAACAGCCTATCTCTCCTACTAAGAGCCCTCAACAACAGCCTATCTCTCCTACTCAGACCTCTCAACAACATACTCTCTCTCATACCCAGAGCCTTCGAAAACAGCCTCTCTCACATACCCAGAGCCCTCAGCACCGTCCTATCTCTCCTACTCAGATCTCTCAACAACAAATTCCTATCTCTCATACTCTGAGCCCTCACCAACAGCCTCTATTACATACTCAGAGCCCTCAGAAACGTCCCATCTCTCATACTCAGAGCCCTCAGCAAGAAGAGGGGCCTGTGGCAGTACCCGCCATCAGCTCCCTGTCCTGTCCAACCATTCCTTTAGTGTCTAGGACTGCAGCAGACGAGAGCGGCAGTGTCGCCCCCCCCAACAGCAGCGACACGCTGGCGTACATGAATGCATACCGTGGAGGCATGGGCACCATCAGCGCGCCGGACAGTGGCGCTAGGGGTAGTGGGTGTGACAGCGATACCGGCACAGGTGCGAGATTCTTTCTTATGTGTATGTGTCATGCGTGTTTATTTGCGTGCAGGTTTTCTTTCACATGGCTTCACAAGCCGGAAACGTAGGGAATATGCATGAACCCAAATAGCCAACAGAAACTAACACACAGTATGGGGTGTGTTAAAAAATTGTTGCCTTTACAAAATTTTCCGGTTATGAAGTGTGCATGCATGCGCAAACCAAGAGTTCTGGGAAATACTTTGTGATGGTGCTGTTGTGCCATTCGAGTGAAGTGGTGAATATTTTGTCTTAGATGCTTTTAGCTATTTGGGTTCATTCCTATTCACTAGCTTTCCGGTCTGTAAAGAAGATGTTTTTGTTGCTTATTATTATCCTTCCTGTACCGGTATGTGGGGTGTCGGTGTGTGGGGTGTCATCGATAGTCTCAAAGCCTCTGCATCGGGCAGTAGTACGCTGCTTTTTCTTTTCCCTCTTGACCAAGGAGGCGCATGTGCATGCAGGCACCACCGACGGCGCAGTTTCGGGCACCGTTTCAGGAAATTGGGTTCTTTCAAAAGCTCTCAGAGCGCTCAAGAGGTCTCATTCCGGCGACGCCGGCGAAAACGCCTCTGACCGGAGGCCCGCCGATGCATTACCCAGGGGCGCGTTTGCCGATATCTTCAGCAGCTCCTCGGGCAACGCTGCCATGACGTCTCTCGATGAGAGCCCTCAGGGTGGCCTGCTGCTTGATTCAGAGTCTATTGTTCTTCCTCCACCTCCTGTGGTAGCCATGGAAATGGTACGCTTTCGTCTTCTTTGTTGTGTACGTGTCGCAATCAGGGGTATAGTTAAGGCATGGAGAAAGACTTATTGTATCAGGGAAAAAATGGGGAAATCGGGAAAAAATCGGGAAACGCTTATTATATCAGGAAAAAGCTTCAAAGTGTTCTTTTTGGAGGCTTCTATATGCTACAATTCATGCATTTCCGGGGTGGCCACGGTAGAAGCTAATTAATTTGGCTAGCACTGGCTGACAAGTTGTCGATAACGATGCCTCTGCTCACAATGTGTACGTCTCACAATGTGATATACTTTCAGAAACTCGATCTCCCGGGCAGAAGCTTAACTATCTCAGAAACTAAACAGAAACGATCTATGATAAGCTATACGATCTGACAACTTAAACGATCTCTTACAAACCGGTAAGAGTGTGAGTATGCATGGGTCTTGAAATCTTGGAGTGCTGGCAGCGGCCTTCTTTCAACTTGCGGTTGTTTCGTGCATTGAGTTGCACAGTGAAGGCAAGCGGGTAGCGAGATGCATCAGTCAACTCACCATTCGCTCATATGATGTCCAAGTCATCCTAAAATCACATCAAAGTCATCTCCGAATTGAATGCAGGGCTCAATACCCTACTCAATGCTTCGCAAGAAACAGAAAGACTTTCGTGATGGTGCTGTTGTGCCATTTGAGTGAAGTGGTGGATGTTTTGTGTTAGTTGCTTTTGGCTATTTGGGTTCATGCCTATTTACTACCTTTCCGGTTTGTAAGTTTTACCCCACTCAATATTTCCCAATTCATCTTCAAATCACATACAGGGTGCAATCCCCACTCAATCTTTCCCAAATCACCTTCAAATCACATGCAGGGTGCAATCCCCACTCTATCTTTCCCAAAACACCTTCAAATCACATGCAGGGTGCAATCCCCCATTCAATGATTCGCAAGAAACGGCGCTCCCACTCACCCAACCCTGCAGCCCCCCTCCTCTCCACCAACCACCCCTCCAACCCTATGGGCATGTCCATCGCGTCCGCCTCCCGCGACTCCTTCGCAAACTCCTTCTCTAGCCGCAATATCAACAACGTGGCTGCTCCGTCGTTCGCGCGTGCGTCCACTGCGCGCTCTCATCTCTCTTCCCTCACCTCCTGTGGGGCTCCGCCGTCGTACTCCTTCTCCCAAGCTACGTTTGCGTACGATCTGTGCTCACAGGACAGGCTTCGATCGATGACGTCCACTCAGGTGCGGTCTCTCTAGCCAGACAAATGTTGTGAGAAGCCTAAACGTCTTGCGCATTGGAGCTTCAGTTGGTGGGAGTTACATGCATGTGGGAGTCCTGAATGATCTATCAGAGCGCTTTGAAGCGTGATTCGAATGAGCAGGACGATGAAAACTGTTCAATGTAGCCAGTCGGCTTTAACCACTAGATAAGTGACCTCGCTGACTGCCTGTTTTCATCACGAACCTCTATTCTGTCTTCATTCTATGGAGTTATGCCTGTAACTTTGCACAATATTCAGTCTATACGGTTAAGGCTCCTGAAGCCGCTCCAGGTCAATGTTTTGTGAACAAGACCAGTTGAAAAAGCTACTTGAGCATAACAAGATGCCGCTACAGAAAGATGAATCGAACATAGCAAGTTTAACTGAGCCAGTCTACTTTGACCACTGCACATCTGAGCACAGATGTCCAGTGCTTCAAGAATGTAAAGTTACAGGCATAACTCCATAGAATGGCTCATGTAACAGCAAATCATCGCTTGCCAGCTTAGCTCGACCTCGCACGAACGACACAGGACATGCCAGTGCTTGAAGTAGACTGCCTAAGTTCAACAGATTTCATCATCCTGCTCATTTGAATCACGCTTCTAAGTGCTCTGTGAGATCATTCAGGACTCCCATATGCATTAAATTCCCACTAACTGAAACTCAAATGCCCAAGACTCCCACATGCATTAAAGTCGCTCTGAATTGAAATCCCACACCCCCACTGATTCAATCTCCAATGCACAGCACTCCCACATGCATTAAAGTCGCTCTGAATCAAAATCCCACACTCCCACTGACTGTAACTCCAATGCACAGGACTCCCACATGCCCGAAACTCTGAGCGTGCTAGAATCCATCCCCTCCAGCGCAAAGCAAACCTCCCCCCCGGCGTTCTCTCTCCCCTCTAAGGCCGCGGACAGCTGCCGCTCGCAGCCACACACACCCCGCTTCCCTGCCAAAGAGACCCAGCTCGACCTCCAGCCCCCCCCTCCTCGCCGCAGAGAGCCCTTCGCGCCGCCTCTGGACACTGCGCTACAGCAGCCGCAGGCCACTGCTGACGTCATCCTCCCCCTCGGGCCTTCGCTGTTTCCTCCTCAGACACAGTCGATGGTGCGGTGCAGTTTAGGGTTTGTTGGCCCGATAGGGTTTTTTTGTTAATTCTTTACATTGTTTTTTTTGAAGGTTTTGAGATTCGTGCCAAGTTTTCAATGTTTGCATGTTTCGGGTTAACATTTGGGATCTTTTCAACTCACTTTCTGATTGTGGTGGTAACAGGTGTCTATTGAAACCTTTTGAGACAGTTGCCATGTTTCCAATTTCTCGATGGTGCGTTGCATCTGCTTGCAAAGTGGTGCAGTTCAGAGTTTTTATTTATACAGTTTATTTCCCTCCATGGCCCATTTCTTACTGCAGCCAGAACCATGATTATTATGAAGGTGTTCTATTCGCTGTGCTGCAAACGTTGATCACGAAAATTTGAAAAATACTGCAGGAACCTAGAAACGGAGCGTTGCATCGGAGATGTATCCATTGGTACAGCGTATTTTGCTTTCGTATGCTTTGTGGTTGTATTCTCTTCCACTTTGGCAACTTGGCTATTTGGGTTCATGCCTATTTACTACCTTTCCTGTTTGCAAGACGGGTATTCTGTTCCACTCCCTTTTTATCAAGGCTTAACAAGTGGTCTAACAAGACTGTTTCGGAGACTTGATATGTTTCTGTTGATATGTTTACTTTTAATTCTAAGTCGAAGATCCCATGAAAACATCGTCTTTCGTTTGTGTTGCAGAACTAAAAATAGTCATATTCTTCGTCATGCTAAGGAAAAAAAAGTTTGACTGGTTTGACCGCACAGGTTGTAAGAGCAGCAGAGCATGCAACCACCCCCCCCACCAAGCGCCACCTCTGGCCCACCACCATCCTCTCTCGCCGCCTGGACCTATCCCACAAACGCGGAGCCCCTGTAGCCACTACTGTGCAGTCGCCGGGCAGCCCCCAGACCAGCGCGATGTCCCTCCAGCTCGTCGCTTCCCCCCAGCGCCTGGGTGGCCTCTCCGATAGCACCCAAAGCCACACACATGACATATCCCTTGGCTTCGCTGATGGGGCTATGCGGGGGTTCCCCATGCATGCGGCCCTGGGCGCCAGTGGCAGCCCCAGCACCCTCACTGCTATGACTGCATCGCCAGGGTCTACTATGACACGCACAGGGCACAGCGCGCAAAGCGCGCTCAGCGCAAATGTGTCTTCAGGTGCACTCTCTGCAGCGATTGCAAAATCTGCTGCTGATGCACACCCCCCGCTGTCCAATGGCGCCCAGGGCTTGCATCATTCGAACTCTGGAACAGTGGCTACAAGTGCGATCGCGGGAACAGATCATGGTATGCATGGTTCACATGCAAGTGACATCTGGAACTCTGTGTCTGGAGGGGCTGCCGCTGCTCCTGCTGCTGGCGAGCCTGGAGGTCATCAGAGGAATCTTTCGCAACGAGCAAGTGCAGCGTCACGTGCGACGCGAAGCAGCTCAATTTCAGAGGTTTCGGCCACGGCATCCCGCACCAATACGCCGAGTGCACCTGGCAAGACGTCTGGTGTGTGCTTCTTGCATGCATGCATACTCACTGTCTTGGTCAACCATGGTTTCTGTTTCTAGTACAGTACTTGCACAAATCCTCTTCCACACAACGCTTTTTGGGTTCATGCCTATTTACTACCTTTCCGGTTTGTAAGCACTCTTCCACACCACGCTTTTTGGGTTCATGCCTATTTACTACCTTTCCGGTTTGTAAGCACTCTTCCACACCACGCTTTTTCAGCGGTGTATAATTAAAGTATGTTGTTCGGGGCCTACGCCATACTCGTTTTGAGCTTCGGCCTCAGCGCCACAGCGGCAGAACGCATGCAATTCATTAAAAGGGATACCACTCACGGGCCCGCGGCTCAGTTTAAGGTCAATCTCCAGACAGTTTCTTTTCCAATTTTACAGTACGCGGAGCTTCTGCTTATACACTGGAAAGGTATTTGCCATGTATAAACCCACATGGCCAAACCAAACACGAAAGATAGCAGATAGCATCCTAGTTTGGCTTACGTACCAAAAAAGTTTTTTTCATTACATTTTGTTTTGAATCGTTCTGATTTGAATTATTGTTTTTGAATTGCAGGTGCATCAGTGAGCACTCCTCTGCCCTCCTTTGCACCTGTGGACGCTCGAGTAGTGTTGACCGTGCGCCCCTCCCACGCACAAAGCGCCTCCAAACCCCTCAGCCCCAACCCCTTCCCTCACTCCACTGCCCTCTCCGGCGCAACAACATATGACGATGATCATGGCGTCACCGGTAGCCACAGTCAACTTCGAACCCCGTTTTCTCAAAGCCGCCATGCATACGTCGGCAGCCACACCATCGATAGCCTCCCAACTGTGACCGAAAGCCCTGATGTAAGTAGAGGCCGCGTCATGCATGCGTCACCTCACTCCTCAACACATGCATGCGGCCCTATCTCCTCTACAGTGCCACTGTCCTCAGTTCATGGGGAAGAGTGCGCCACACGTGATGTGGGGCTTCAGGCAGATTTCGGAATGCTCCTGACGCGCTCAAAACCAATCCGGGTGATTCCCTTTGCGCTGCGCCGTTTGGGGGAGCTTTCTTTTTTGCGTCGCTCTGACACAACCTCCCAGAGCAGGACCCAACAGGCCGCCTCAGCCACTGGCGCGATGCCCGGTGAAGTTCACGGTGAAGTTCACGGTGTAAAGAACAAGTTTTTCGTAGCAGGAGCTGGAGCGCGCAGCTTGCATGCTCGTGACAATGCATCTGTTGTTGCGGGCATCCCCCAAAGCAGCACTGCATCGAATACTCTCGGCAACAGCACGCATGGATCCCATGCACAGGGCGGTGCTGCCGGGGTGGACTTTGTGGGTGGTTCGCGGGTGCACAGGAGTGGCGTAGGTGCACACAGCCCCAGTCCAGAACCACCCGCTGAATCAAGCATGATGATTTCGGTACGTTCTAGATGCTTCCTTGCCAGATTCATGCATGTCACTATAGACATCACTGCTCCACAACGTCTCGATAAATTTAATCGTGCTTTGTTCGGTGACTAGACCCAAAAAAGCAAGGGGGTGTACCACCAGCACCAGGTTGGCAATATGACATATCGTTCGGTGACTAGACCCGAAAAATCAAGGGGGTGTACCACCAGCACCAGGTTGGCAATATGACATAGATCATAGTAACCACTTTCATCATTTCTTGGCCACAGCGCTTCTTGGGCATGTGTGGTTCCAAAAACTTTTTCGTTTTCTTTCACTGCTCCCGGCACCCACATGCATCTTAACGCTCCTGGATGGGCCTGTTACGAGTCTGAGCAAATCTACTATATCACTGCAATCATTTCTCCTAGCGGTAGAATGCGACCATCCCAATGCATCGTTCCTGGGTCGGGCGCTTTTGGTATTACAGCACACTCACGATAACCCGTACCACGTTAACTCGTACTCGTCCAAACCCGCACGAGAACTTGCTGCACAAAACAGCACGATCAAGCCAAAATGTGATACGTCAACTCGTTCTCGTCCTAACCAGACTGATTTTTTGGTGCACATAAGGGTACGCATTAACGTAACTCTGCTGTAGAATCATTCCTGGGTCGGTCGGTTTGGTTACTTGCACAGATCCCACCAGCTTGTCTCGTGCAGGCGACCCTATCATTCCTCCTGTCCCTCTCCATCACCACTCTCTCCACCACAGCAATCGTGCTTGGATTCAAGAACATTCTAGATTCTGACTCAGCAGCGCATCTGGCAGCCCATCACCCGTGGAGTATTCTTCCCATCCCACTTGGCGCTTGCGTAGCTGCACCGGCCATTGTCAGCCTAGTGGGTGCATGGGCGCCGTTTAAATGTCTGCGCCGAGTGGCTTGTGGCGGCGCCACAGAGCTGTTGGTGCTATGCATTACAGTGGCTTCGGTGGCATGCATTCCAGCTGTCGCGATAATTAGTTCTGAATAGTGCACCCGAAAGTGCACTTTTCAGTGCACGCGAAACCCGTACCCACAACAGCTCTTTTTCGTCGGATGCGCGAACCTGTTGTGGACGTCGTGTTGTTCACCATAAGTTTTTTTCTGCACTGCAGTGCCATCTCTGACTCGGTGCATGTGTACTGTTCCATGTTCTTTCTGACTCGGTTGTTGTATGCAATGCATGGGTTCCATGCATGCTGCAAACAACCTCTCAGCGACTGCCGCAAGAAAACGCATTGGGAATGATTCTTTTGACTTTGTTCTGCACCGCAGCAGTTCATGAATGCAGCTTCAATGCATGGCTGCGGTGCTTGAATATTTGAGGATACTGTGTATGCGATTGAATCCCTTAGTGACTTATCCTCGATATTAGAAGTGACAGAGGTTGTGGTGTTCCGGAGCCAACACAACAGCCCGGAAAACTGATGTTGAATATTGATAGATGTTGTTTTCATTGCATGCGCTGCCAGATAGTGCTATCTGCAGCCAGATAGTTTTTTGTTCTCAGCGTATAAAGAAACTGATTCGATTGCAGTGGAACTGAGTTGATTGTAGATTCCTTGTTCTCGTGATTCGTGGCTGCCCTGACGAAAGCAGTGATTATAACAGTGGTGCCATCCTTTGGAGTCGTCCTCTTCTTCGCATCCTGTACTGATTCCTTCATAATTGATTGTGTAACACGTTGATGCACCGGCATGCCATGATGCCTTGACACCAGAACCTTTGAAACCAAGGTCGCTGACCACTGAGACATATAGCGCTGCATGTCAAGTTATTTCATGCCATCTTGTCTCCACACCAGAATCTGTCTGCACACTAGAGCCTGTGTCACCACCGCCAGCGACATGATTCTATGGCATCGATATTGTTGCCCAGAAGGTTCTGAAAGGGACATCGTCAGTGGCGCAGCACACCAGCACATAAACCCTTGGAGGTTTCTTCCCGTGTGACAGGAGAGCGGGAACAAACCCTTGTGTGACAGGCTCAAGATGGCTACGTGCTGCCCATGTGCACACTTCCCACAGTGCAGTAAATATGCGCAAGTTTCATAAAAGACCGTTGGATCAATGCATCAAGAAATGCTTCATCTCAAAATCTTGCAATACGAAGCTAGCAAGATATTTGTAAAGTTACAGACATTATTTAGTAAAAAAACAACAAATGGAAATAGGGATCACGCCAACCCCAAAGGGAATGGGCCTCAGCACTCCGAGGAGTGGGGGAGGAGGGACGTCTACCTAGGGCAGCCCCAGCCGAAATACAGGAGGGAAATGCAGGATAACTCCATAGATTGGCTCATGTACCAGCAAATCATTGCACGACTACTTAACTGGACCTCGCGCAAACGACGCGTGACATGCCACTGCCGAAGGAACGACATGGAGCAATATATGGGCCAGAAAGCTGCCAAGAGTGTAAACCTCTGGTGTTTGGCCGGCAGGACCACCACCCCCTGTTAACACAGCGTTTAAATGGGGGGTTTTTTTAAAGCAGGCTTCGGAGGGCAAGATAAGATGGCCAAAATGATGTTTTCTCGATACTAGGTGTTTTGTTGATAGTAGGTTCCCTATAGGTAAGCTTTGAGGTAGACCGATGACCGATCATATCGCCGATATTAGCATCGGCGATATATCGGTCCAAATATCCGTACACAACATGTGGGGTATCGATTGCACCGACACCACGTTAAGTCCAACATACTACTTGTATGGCACATGAAAGGCCAGGGGAGGCGAGTTAGGAGCAACAGAGCGCCTCAAGACCCGTAATAGCATCCTGGGGTGCTACCGTGTTATTGTTTGTGATTAAAATACGTAGAAACCATGTCAGAGGCTCCGACAGAGGGCTTGCGGCCTCTTCCAGCTCGTCTGAAAAGGGCTGGTTCTTCAGTGTAACGAAGAAGACATACAAAGCTATTGATGACTTCTATAGGGCAGTTTGTAGTGCTCAGCGCAATGGTAGAGCATCGTACTGGAAGAGAGTGGCAACCGATATATCGGCCGATATATCGGCCCTACTTAACGGGGTCCGATACATCGATGCTTCGTTACCTAGGTATCGGATCGGTATCGCCGATACTATTCTCAGTTCATCGGTCTACCTCAAAGCTTACCTATAGGGGAAGAGAATTAAAACGATAGAAGCAAACGTAACTCAGACAGTAATGATATCAAGGCCAAAAAAACACTCAAAGACCGTCATAGGTGCCAGTGCCCTCACCACACAGACGATGTCATGATACGTAAATAGTACATGTCTAGACGAACTCGTGAGAAACAAGCAGGGTGGCCGAGCAACCTAGTACGCTCAGTTGAAGGGCTTACCTACACCACATCGAAGGTGATAGAAACCTTATCGTGAACCACGACCAAGCATTCAGCACATGAGGCCTCCAAGGCATTCACAGCACGCCTGCGACCCAGGATGCATGCCCGAATGCAATACATCTGCCGGCGGGGTTGATGCTAACCCTCCTAGGCTTCTTTCGGGCGTTCGATCTGGCTATGGTTGCGCCCAGCTTCCGCTAACTCTTCCAAGCATTCAAAATTCCGTGTCAGGGTTTGCTGTGACGTGTTGCATCAGATCCAATGTGTTCGGAGTGCGAGCTATCTGAGTGACGTCATTTCGACGATGCTCACGAGAGATTAATCTGTTTCGATCCTACATCACAAACACATCAGTTGCCAAGAGCATGCCCGCATACCTTGTGATGTCGAGTTCTCGCTGCTTCAGCGCAGCCCCTCCTTGCGCATCAAGGTACCAGAACGTCCTGGATAGCGCCAATGTGCCTGCCAAAGTGCTCAAGCATGAGACCCTTACACCCTAGACTGCGTGCACCCGGATCATTTACGGTGTGCGAAGCGATATCTGCATGGTAACCGCTTGTGATTGTATCTGTCCTCCCCCTGATTGACAATCGGAGCCCCGTAGAAGGGTTGATAATTGATTTCTTTGCGTTGCAACAGCGAGAGTTCGTGAGTGCGATGGTAGGAAAAAGGTGCGAAGTACTGGGAACGATCCGAAACCCTAGATCCAGTCAGCTGGTCCGAAACCATATCTTTGTTTCGAGCTACAGATGTGTGCACATAATGGAATCAGATGCATTGTATTTCACTCAAGCCACGCGTGCCACGCCTCATGCAGGCATCATCTCAGTCTAGCGATTGATTCTTGTCTTATAAGCGCGCAAACACTCTGGCAGAGACCACTGACACAGCATACGTGCAATTTCGTTCGGCAGTTTTCGTATCATTTTTCACCCACTGTATCTCGTACATCTGCATCGCTGTTTTCATCTGCTTCAGTCGCCGTTGCATCTTCTTCAATCCGGCTCTCCGCAAACCAGGTGCGACCATCCCCATCACTGTGTACGTGATTTCGATCCTTTCTCCATGTGCATACTAGTTTCGCAAACGTGGTTAGAACTCCATGGATCCAATTTCATCGCCTTCGCAAATTGCTAGCTCATCCAGCTGGAACGCCTGAACCGAACCTGTGCAACGCAGCCTGCTCTTCAACACCAGTGCGTTCTGCGTTTTTAGCACTCTGCATCAGTTCACAATCCTTTTCGTGGCCCAGATCTAACTTGGCAGGTCATGGTACTGTTCAAGTTCCCAGTGAGGGTGCATATCCATGTTGGCTGGGGTTTACTACCTTTCCGGTTTGTAAACGACAGGCTGGGGTTTGATCCTTTCCAATTAATTAGATATTCCACCTATTCACTACCTTTCCGGTTTGTAAAAGACCCGATATTCCACTTCCTCGTCTCAACCTAAACTCTATCATCACAACTAAATGTCGATGTAATCCATCATAGGTAACCCACAGCTATGCTCCATCGAGTGGGCGCCAGTACATGGTACGAAAAAAATATGTCGCGTTCGGTTCCCGACCAGAAACCCTGCTGACTGGGCACTTGACCCCGATAGAAACGAACCTGCCTCGATCTCGGAAACCTCGTCTGGGGTGGAACTTTGACCTGCATCACACCCAGCGAAGCTTGTGATGACTACTGCCTTTCGATACTACCTTGAGATTTTTCACCTCGTCTAAAAGTACTGTTGCTCGTGGTGTACGCAATGTTCGTGCGTCTATGGTACCTACGTCACAGTCTTGCTGCAAGATGCACCACGGCGTACCGGTTGGTACCAAACAACATCGTCAAAAGATCTCACCAATCCGAGGGGATTTCGGCTCAGCACTGCGAGCAGCGGGAGGCAAGGGGCAGTCACCTAGGTCACCTCCAGTGATTCGAATCATTGAATTCGTACCAGAACCGAAAATGGTACATGACGTACACGTGCATATCGAAATGGCGGTGAATGGGCTACAGCCAGCTGGCAAGGGTATGCCATCGTCTGAAACGGTATATCATTCCATTATGTGTCATCTAGATCTGCACATAGCTTCCATGCAACAACGTCGCGATGGATGGACGTGTTGAGCTTACTATTTGAAACCATGTGGATGCATGCATGCGCCCGCCTGGTGGTGCACAGGACTAGCCGTCGTCACCATTTCTTCTTGTCCATGGAAGCAGGAAGTCTGGGTCTATCACTTGTACTTCATTGCGATCGTGTTACAGTGTGTACGTGCTGTGTGGACCTGCGCGTGTCTATGCGAACACACCATAATTTGCGGCGGAACCAGAACTTGTCGGCGCGCTGTGGCGGTCGGCGGGATCAGGATATCGGTCACATCGTTGGGCCTTCATAGCTATGGACGTCGGCCCCTACGACACAAACGATAGATAACTCCACAGTTTGGAGGAGTGACTGAGGTACACTGATGCATGCAGGTCATGATGTGGTCCACAAAATCAGCTCTGCTGTCCATTGCGCTCACGCTTGCGGCTTCGTCAACAGTAGCAGGTGCGCATGACATTCGCCAAGTAATCTACGAACCATATATCGAACGACATGCTATGGCCATAGCATGTCCTTCGAAGAGTGTTTTTCTTTTTCTTGCAGAACAAACTATCAGATTCACAATGCAGCTTACATTGGCCTTACAGCTGCGCAACAGATCTAGAGATTGCATGGATAGAGCTAACACGATTCAGTGTTGCGCCAGAACGTTTTCTATCTCGTACATGCATAAGTAAGTTCGTGCATACCGACATGGCCTACTGTCCGAAGGTTTTGAAATGTGATATGGTGACACCAAGGCTTGCTGTCGATGCTTTTAATAATCTACGATACCTCCAAACGCTCAACCGCAATACGCCTGTAGTAGTTCAATAGCAATACAACAAAGAAAGAAAGAAAGAAATAACATGTGCAGGCGAAGGCTGCATTGGAGATTGCGTGGCGGTGTTCGGCAAGTGCGCCGGGAACGGCATTGACGGCTCACTACCGTGCTGCGACGATGACGGCGTGCGCTGCGTGAAAAAGAACGAATTCTACTCACAGTGCCGCCCTGACAGTAAACCTATCCCTTCCGACTGGGATGGCGACATCTTGACATGCGGCGATGATGGTGCGCACCTCCCTCCCCTCCCCTCCCCTCCAACCCTCTCCCCTCCTCCCCCCTCCCAGGCTACCGCTATCCCCACTCTTGTTGCGACGCGATCGTTGCCACTGCGCAATTGCTTCTCATAATGTTGTTAAGACCGAAAATGATCCCTGTCCGGAACCCCCCCTCCTGGCCCCCCACAAACCCCCACTCCTGCTGTCGCCCTGCGCACCTGCGCAATTTATTTTTAACAACAAGAACAACATTGTTAACATTTACATAGTATCGCCTAGACGGACAATGAATACTGTCCTTCACCCCCTCACCCCCAACATGCTTGTAGAACGTTGAAATTCTGTGGGGAATCTTTTCCTTCGTGCAAGTCTACATGCGTGCACAGAGTCTGTTGGAGTGCCAAATGAAATCGAATATGCAGAACCAGTCACGTGTATTCTGGTCTTGGGATTGACCTTAAACTCAGCCGCGGGCCGTGAGTGTGAAAGTGCTTCTTACCACGAGGTCCTGGGTTCGAACCCCGGTCCGGCCAGAGCCACCTCTTGTCTTTTTTTCGAGCTTCTGAGCCGGGTGCGTGAAGGGTCTCTGGTGGTTTCCTTTTTATCGAATTGCATGATTTCCGCCACTGTGGCGCTGAGGCCGAAGCTCAAACCGAGTATGGCGTAGTCCCCGAATAAAATTGTCTTTTTTTCTTCTCAAAGATTCCCCAGTCCCGCCCTCTACTTCAAAACATCAACTTTTTCAGTGTGTACCCATCAGTGATCATCACTGCCGCTTAGTTTATCAGGTCCACAGTTTATCAGGTACACCTGAGAAAGAGTCCCAAATATTCATATTTGTTCGATCTAACTAAGCGACACTGGTGATCAATGGTTCCCATGCAAGAATGACACAGTTGCATGTACACATACAATGCAATGTAGTGAAGCGGCACAATACATGTACTGAATGCATAGATTTTGCATGCAGGTCCCCCTCCAGCTCTCACAGCATGCGTCGGCGACTGTGTGGGGACGTACGAGCGGTGCGCGGGAAAAGGAATTGATGGGTTGAAGGCATGCTGTGAGGAAGATGATCAGTGTGTGATGAAGAATATTTTCTACTCGCAGTGCCGGCCTGTCTCCAAGCCAGTGCCTGATGACTGGGCAGGGGTTGTGGTGGACTGCACAAGTGCGATGCGGAAATTTTTATTCTTTTTGTATATATTTACTACCTTTCCGGTTTCTAAGGGTGGCATGAACCCAAATATCCAAAATATTGACTGAATGCATGTGTCTTGCTTCACCATGGTGCACTGCGCATTTTTCATCCAATTTTCGTGAAAGAAACCATCTTCTTTGCGCCTGAAACTTCATTTGTTTTGGCGAAATTGTGAGTTTTCTGGCAGTTTGTTTGATGAAAAACATTCTTAAAATTTTCGGGTCGATTGTATGCATATATAAATCGAAAACCCTGCAATGAAACCACGCAATGCATGGTTGCTTGTTGAACCATGCATTGCGTCCACATACAGTCTCTCCAGTCCTGGAAACGTAATATCATGAAATCTAAATCACTCACTCACTGAGTCGAAACCCTATGCAGCGTGTGGCCCTGAAAGCGCCGAAATCGGAGAGTTTATCGACGAAGACTGCAACGTTAACTTCCTTGATGGAGGGCTCACTATCGCTGAGTGCGACAACGTATGTGCCAGCAATGGATATGTGGCCTGTGACCGGCCGGTCAATGCGGCTCCAAATGAAGGCGCTTCTTGCTATGGCTATGTGGAGGCTGCACCTGGTGCTTGCAGCATGCGTAGTGTCGACGACACGTTCTGGCTGAGCTGGCTTACATGCCGTGTAGATGGCGTTCCAATTCCTGCAGGTAAAGTTTCTCTAAAGCTAGTTTCAAACTCTTTTTGCCCCCCAGGGCCACTATACTGCGGTTACCCAGGCCGCTAACGCATGTTGGCCAGAATGGGGATGTGAATGCATGGCGTGCATCCGTGCAATACAGTGATGTGTTAGCTTTCTAAAGTTTGTTTGTTTTTCTAAAGTTTGTTTCTAAAGTTTGTTCTCTTTCAAAAGTTTGCCTAAAACTCTTCTAAAAGTTTGATTTTTGGCCCCAGGGCCACTATTCGGTGGGCTGCAGCCGCCGCTGTTGAATGTTGGTGCCGCCATGCCCTGTACTGTGGGGAATGTTAATGCATGGAGCGCATGCATGTGATGGTTTGCCTGCACTTGAATTTGAAAGCCCCCAAAAAACAGTGTTCGGAGGGGAAATTGGGGGTTGGAGGAAGCACGGTTGTTGGGGTATTGCAGTAGGAGGGGGGGACACTTTTGTCCTCAGTTATTAGTCATGTCTACAACGGATTAAGCCGTGTTTTCATACTTTTTTGTGTGTTTGTTGGTGAATGTTTGGGTTCTTGCCTACACACTTCGTGTTTGGCTGGACAAAGACAACGCTAAACATTAAAGGTGGATAAGTGAAATACAAGAGATATACCAGACATTGTTTGCAGGTGGCATGTATGGCGACATTGAAGAAGGCCCTACTCAGCCCACTCTCCCCACACCGACCCCCCCTGTAGCCGCATTTGCTGCAACCGCGGCGGATGAGTCAGCTCCTCTGCCTCCGTCAAGTATCTCTGAAGATGAGTCTCCCCCCTCAACCCCTCTGACCGCTTCCACGGCATCTGGTCGTTTGCTCAAGACTGTCACTTAGAGGGCTTGTGCAGCGTCCTGTGCCTTGTGAGGGGGAGGGGGGGTACGCCTTGTGCCTTGTGTGTGTGGGGGAGGGGGAACGAAGGGAATCCTTGCACCTTCTGCTTTTCTACATCGTCACCTACTTCGGTAGATGGGTGCTAGATCGCTCCAGCAATTGATGGTGATGACTAAAGAAGAAGTTCACACTGAGAACTGCGATAATTGAGCACGCGAGGGTTTTGGGGCAGTGATTTTGGGGTGATTTATGGAAAATTACGGACTTGTCTTTAGACTGGAGATATTCTTGTTGATCATAGTTGCAATTCAAGTTTGAATTCTGAAACATTCTTGAGTGGCTGTGGGGGCTTTGCGTTCGCATCCACAAGATTGGATCATTCTTGATCATGTATTCGGGCATGAGATCTGTCTTGGGGGATCACTACAGTGACGTATGTACTCACGTACCTGGTTAGGTAATCCTGAGTAGTGCACCAGAAGAAGATCTCGTCGTGCTGCCGTGCCATGTAGTCTCAGATGCAACGCAGTGGTGTTGTTGAGTTCTTGGAATGATGTGATTAGTCTGGCATGCGATTGTATTCTGAAATGATACGATTATTCTTGGAATGATGCCCGTACATTATCATTGTGTGTCTTTCATTTGTAAGAATAATGCTATCTTGCATGCATTGAAGTGTTGACCTGGCACGCTGTTCAGATTCCTGCCCTTTTTTTGTGTTTCAGGTTTTGACACTTGCATGCGTAGTAGTTGTGCATTGTTCATATCACGTAAAGATTGATGAGCACTGGAGTTGACACTCGGTCTCAGAAAATAGTGTTGGGGCTTGTACGGGGCACCTTGTATGGAGCCCCTCAAGCTTGTTATCCTGGGTGAGCGGTGACAGATTTACAAATTGGTGGCAATACCTTTCCGAGTTGGTGGCGATAAATTTCCAAATTGGCGGCAATACGTTTCCAAATTGTTTAGGAACTGAAGCTTCAAGCAGTCCCAGAAAGAGTGAGTTGCTATGCAAAAAAAAATGGCACACAGTGGTTCAGATGAAGGCTTACCATTCAGCAGTTCTGTATGTATCACATGTAACGTGCTAACTAGGGTTCAACACTTCCACATGCATCAGGCGTCCACGGCACTGGCCTGGGCCCAGATGGTTCACTATAAAAAACAAAACTTTCTATGCGGGAACCACGCCATACCCAAGAAGGGCTTCGGCCTCAGCAACCCTGAAAGCGTGGTCCAAGGACATACACCTCTTGGATATACGGTATCAGGTTAATACGTACAATAATATTCTATTATTAACAATATGTTGTTGTTGTAGAGTATTACAAACTGGAAAGGTAGTAAATAGGCATGAACCCAAATAGCCAAAATCAGCTAACACAAAACATCCACCACCTCACTCGAATGGCACAACAGCACCATCACGAAAGTCTTTCCCAGCACTCTTAGCC
>JAUMHD010026273.1:0-39177 GCA_032359135.1 Ulvella scutata | reverse complement strand
GCTAGGACAAGTAGGATCAACAATGCTGACATCACAGCCAACACTGCCTGTAGTATCAAACACATGAAAATCAACACATGTTGTTATTAGCGGGCTGCTAAAAATTAAGCCTATCAATCTGGAAAATAAGGGGAAATACTGTGTACAGATACATGTGCACATGTATACAAGTAGATCAGCATTGACTTGAATGCCATGGCCATGGCCTTTGCGACAATGTGCAAAGCAATGCATATGATGAGACGACTTAAAATGTACTGTCAATATTAATGTGAACATGAACGTGTGCATTTACGTTTGGATGCAACCTCAGACCTTTCGGGTTACACAACCTGCATGTACGTGTGGTCGATCATGGTACGCTACCGCTACAGGTGGGCAAGTCTGGCTCAGGGGCGCATTCAGAGCATGCAAAGTAACCACCATCTCCTTGCCTGTATGGCACTGCATCTAGGCTCACACAGTTTTTCAAGTTCATACGGGAACCAGCTCCCGTACAGTTGAAACCGCATTCTGTGTTCCACAGTGTCTGCACGCCCCCTAACGCGACACTGGCACCATCCTGCACGTTCACGCCTATCTTCGTGCTACTGCCCACCCATCCACCAAACATCTTCAGCTGTGCGTTTTCTCCGCTTGCACAGCAACCTGTGTCATCGCCGTTGCTGCTACAGTCAGTCAGAAGCACATGTCCTCCACTCTGAGCCCAGAACCCAGCTACACCATTCCCCCGGGAATTGCATCCCCGCATCACCAGCTTTCCTCCCTGTACTACAGCTGCGCCGGCCTGCTTGTTGTCCCCCAATGTACAGTTCTCTGCAGCGACATAGCTGCCGTTGTCGAAAACGCCAATGCCGTGCATGGTATGGGAACGCATCATTCTGCATAGCGTCGCCAACACCTGAGCACCTTCATGGGCAACTAAGCAGTTACCACCACAGCCAGAGATAACACAGCGCATCAGATCCGCAGATGCTTCTCGAACGACAGTCACTCCGTTTCCGCTGCTGTTGTGCACTTTCACCCTCCTTGCTACGAGCTGGCCATCACTATGTGCACCGCAGCCAGCGGAGTCCCGCTCACTTGTGCAGTCCTCCAGATTCAGCTGTCCACCACCTTGGACACAGAAACCAACGGCCTCGTTTGACTTTGAGGAACAGTTCTTCAAGCTGAGTGTTGCGCCCTGAAATACACCGGCACCACATTGTTCATTTTGCTCGAAGGTGCAGTCCTCTGCATCTCCAGAGCTTCCTTCCCCCGCAACCTGAATGCCATCATGTTGCCGTGCACCATCCATTTGACAGCTTTTGGCGATGATCGATGCTCCAGCACTCACCAAGACGCAACTCCATGCGCAGTCTCGTATCGTACAGTGCGTTAGTTCTGCACTGGCGCTTGCGAAGATGTCAAATCCACTTCGTACACTTTCTCTAACAGTCACACAATCCGCCGTGATCTTGCTCTTATCCCCACATCCACCGCATCCAGTGCCATCACCTTCGCTCGAGCTATTGATTATCTTCAGCTGAGCGCCGCCCTGAGCCCAGTAGCCTGACACTTCATTCTTCTCTGCTATGCTGTTGGATACTTCCAAGCAAGCGCCGCCAAACACAGCAGCACCTGCTTGATTGCTGTTTCGGAATACGCAGCTGTGCGCCCTTGCATTGGTCCCAACACCGTCAACCTCTAGCCCATGAAAGAACTGCATGCTCTGCATGCAACAGTTGTGAAAGTATGCAGTTGAGCTGTTCGACACGTTAGCGCCACTACCTACACACTCGCTGAAGGTTGATCCACCAATGTCGGCTCGTGCGCCATATTGCGCATGCAGTCCATTCTCTGCTTTGCTCACGGTAGTATCCATGATGAAACCGGCACTCTTGTTGCGCAGTGCTATGCCCGCGCAGAAAGTATCAACCTTGCCTTCCTCGTTGGGGGATGTGTGCGCGTTCTGAAACTTCTTCCCCATGTCAGAGAACCTGCAGGACATGAGGAACAACTTGGTCCCAGGTCCTTGAGCCTCAACGCCTGAAACTTCAGCATCACAACATGTCATGTCCAGCGCCCATAGCACCGCTCCCTTGGACAGAGCTGCCCCTTGGAGGCCACCATTCATTTCGCAGTTTCGAGCCATCACTGTGGTGCCAAATCCCTGCGCGTACACACAGACGGTGGAGCCATTCTCCTCTCCAGAAGCAAAGTGCACGTGGTCCAGCTCTGCAACTGCTCCGTCCAACACCACTAGGGTGCAGCCCTTGAAAGAGACATCGTTCATACGCACACAGCAACCTTTGCCTTTCAGTATAATGAATCCACCTGCATGGGTGATCCGTCAGGTACCAGTTTAGAATTTTAGCTTACATTGGCAGCTGTATAAGTTCATGAACAGGGTAGTGCTTAGGTGGGTTTGTAGCTGGCAGCCACCTGCAGAAGAATCTCAAACCATTCATAGTTCCCACATATCCAAGCAGCATCAGATTGCGACGAACTTGATGGCGATGTTGTACCATTCTGCTGCGTCAAACGTCGACGCAGTGGCCCTTCTGAGACAGTGGCCCGTCGATGGGCACCTGTTGAAGAAGTTCTAATGAGTTACTGCGATATCTAACATGTGGGCAAGAGGGTGCTGACGGCAAACATGCAGAACGCACCGTCGAAAGTGACGTCTTGGATCAAAACATCATGACAAGACTCCTCAAACACAATCGCCTGCTGGATTTCTGCATGCCGAAGAGCTATTGTTCCATCATGGATCTCGTGGCCGCATCCTGATACACTGCAAATGGATGCTTTAGGTGCAAACTTAGCTAAGTGGAACAGGCCACGCTCAACCACTTTCAGACACACGTTGCCATGTTGTGGAATAAGTGCTGTGGATGCCCATTTTGAATGTGCTGCCGGGTTCACAGTTTCCATAGTCAGCCGAACTTTCTGTAAGTCGGCCTTTGCTGGAGTGCCTTCGCCGTTGAGTATTGAGCAGAGAGCCCCCACATCAGTAAGGCGTGATTCCTGCAAGAAGCACTCTCTCTTTGGAGGTGGGGGTGGTGGCTACATTCTCTCTTTAAAATTGCCTCGAAAGTTTCCAAAGCACAACTCAGAGCAGTCAGAGCCAAGCTTACACGAGAGTAGACACAATGTCGCGCCGGTGTTGGAGCTCTCCAGGCATCCATCATGATGAGGCCAAATTGCAGTCTTAACCTGTGAAAGCATTACCTTCCCCGTATCTCCACATGTAGGCAATGTTGGTGTGACAGTGAAGGACTCGATTTCGAGCGATCTTGACTGCACGCTGGAACGACTCTGGGCCACATCTTGCTGCATCTACTGTCTTTGTTAAACGTGCGACACAACCTGCAGCGTGAGATCTACTTGCGCCCTGGAAGCTTTGCCTGAATATGCTGATGGATAATCGACGTCACGGAAAATGTTTCTGCGTGCTTGTATCAGCACATGGAAGTCCTGTGAGAACTGACGCTAGTTTCCGAAATGCAAGTTTCGGAAATGCAAGCAACGTATTCAATTCACATTGTGCTCCCCCCAGAATCAGCCGTTATACTATGTTTAGGTGAACTTTGAATCCCAATTACCTGAAGCTCTCGCTAATCTGGCGTGGTGCCTGCAGCTTCACAGGCCAGATGCGAAACGGAGCAGGGGAACTCTCAGCAACTTGGCAATGTATCGGACATCAACATCAAACTGAAACAACAGAAAACATTTTGTAAATATACATGTGTATGTCTTATCCCTTCTATTGCTTCGTTTTTCGCGCTGCTGTCGTACAGTCACTGGGCATCCTTGCGCTCGGGTTCAGATACCACGGGTCGTAGAGTGCAATAAAACACATCGGGCATGAAATCCACTAACGAAACTGTTGTAAGAGCGTCCATAGACGGCGCTCAGGGCCATCGTTTGGCTAATTGGCGATGCACATTCGGGGACGTACCGGAAACTCACCGAGGAATGCAAGTGACCCCGCAAGCTGGAGTGCGCAGTTAGCGCGGTCTCACCTCTATCAAATGACTATAATGACGCAGCAGGCGCTCTGTGCAGGCAGATGTGATATCTGCTGCAGGCTGAAATTAAAATTGCGATTCGCCACACTACGCGATGACAAGAGTTGGCAAGAGGCGTGCTCTGCACTCACTGTAATTTGGAATCACGAGCTGACTGTTTACCGACATAGACTGTTGGTCCAAAACACTTCAAATTCTGCTTCTCCTAAAAGAACGCATTGCTTTCTCTTAAATTGAAGTGTCCTAATGCCAGAAACGACATGCTGCGGGCGTCATCGGATGTGCATGCGATATATGGCACATACAGTGAGCGATATCGTCCTTTTCGACGTGTCACTGGGCCCATCAGCTTGACACTTTATGCCTGAAGAATGTACCATCGTTCGCTGTCACAGCAGCAGAAGTGAACTGGTACAGTACATGTGCGTCTTCCATGTTCACAACTGTAAGCTGCACATTCTGCAGGCACGCCAAAATCACGTGCAATCATCGGCTTCTGCAGCTCCTATTGGCAAACACACAACCGATTTGAGGCTTCTGCTCTTTGAAGTTCTGTGGTGATGCTTTTTCCATGGTGGGTGCAAGAAGCGCGCAAGTTTCCGAATAGTGCCGTTTGACAGGAGACCGCAGACAGCAACAGTATAAAACTACATTTCCCCCTATCCAGGCCTACCTAGGTAAGGCCTACGCTTATGCTAGGTCTTCAACCTTGCCAGGTAGTAAGAATGAAAAAGTTACAGACGTACATCCATCACATGGCACAGCAGGAGGTTGTTCACTCAGCAAGACATTCGCTTGCCAGGTAGTTGAGTAAAGAGGTGCGGTTTTGAGAACCGATTGTTTCTGGAGCTGTGTATCAACATCTCCACACGTAAACATAACGAAACGTTTGTAGTCAACAGCCACAGAGAACAAAGCTTAAGGTTTCTCCAAACAATGTGAAGGAAGCTTCAATTTAACCTTCTTGAGTCATGTACGTGACCCAGTCTCAACCCAGCTTGCACCAATGCATATAAAAGTGGGCAAAACGCTTCCCCGCGTCCGACGCACAACTTGCAATTTCAGGACATCAATAATCTATATATTAAGGCTATACAATTGCCAGCGGTGCGTCGGACGCGGGGAAACAGACAGGAGGTGCATGTTTCACCCGCGATGCATACGAAACTGTGTACGGGCGTACTCCATGGTATTGAAAATTAACGACCCGGAACGACCACTCATTATTGATATTGTGGAGATATAGATCATATTTGTCATATAATGCCGATCATCTTGTCCAGCAAAGCCCGTAAGAAATGCGCACCAAAAGGCACCAATGCATGTACGAAAGTGCTTCAAAATGCTCAGTCATCCCAGGGATGACTCGGGATGTGCTTGAAGCGCTGTACAAGGTGCATGCACCACTTCGGTGTTAGCTAATGGCGAAGTCGCGCTTTATAGAACTATAGTTCCATGGAGTCAATATAATTCAAGTGTCTTCGAGGATGGTACAGCGACAAATTATTGCCTTTTCGGCTCAGGACAGAAGATGACGCGACAGCGTCAGCGACATCCGATTGGAAATGTTGGCCTAACAGTTTGTTTCTCTGTTTGAATTCGACAAACACGAAAACTCCAGCACCCGGGGTGTAAATTTTCGCACCAAGGGCATAGCCGGATGCGAGATTCGAGGCAGCCTCTTCCGAAGAGACTTGAAGGTAGACTGTGATTGTAGCGAACTTCTAGCTGGGACTTGCCCACCTGCCATGCGGGATGCTTGCCACTTGTACGGAAAGGCATAATGAGACCACATTACGTACGTATAGGCTCAGACATCGTCGATGATGGAGAGACAGTCGTACATGAGCCGTATTCGTGGTCGAGGCACATGAACAACGGGTATCGTTACAACGATAAACTTTGCGCTTGCGTTCAAGCACGTACCCTCTCATGGTAAGCTAGCTATGTCAGGACTGTATACCGATAAGGCCTAGATGATGCGATAAAGGTCGCATGAGCGCTCCCTCGGAATAGGCTAATAGGTAGGGCCAGGTGCCATAATGTGGCATGTGCAATGATATTAGTGAACGCCCCAGCAACGTCTTTGTTGTACAGGAGCATGTGGAACTTCTGAAAGCCAAGTTGTTTTTTTAAGATTGACTGCATCTGGAGCGTGCAGGACGTTACAGATGAATACGATGTACGGTTGCACCAGGTGACATGTACTGTATGAGTGGACTTGTTGACGAAGCTCAAGAAGACCGAACGGCAGCGCTGCCGCTAGCCAAAGTGTGCACACCGGCTGTGTTCAAGGTATAGTTTTCTACAGGAGAGGCGTGAGAAGTTGTTCTCAAACATCAGCCCCTGCTCAGAACTGAATGCTGACAGTGACGATGAATACCAAAAAGTGCCCTTCAGGTCAACACTGAGACGTGGCATTAATGATATCCATGATAATATGTAATCATCCACAACTGCACAGAGCGATGAATCCAAATTGGCATCCATTATTCACATGTGGAGGTGATTTTGATAACAAGGTGTGAAACATCGATGCATCAGGTCAGAAATTCCCAAGCTGAAACTCTTGCAGGACATAGATGATAGCGCAGATGTTAGGACCCTGTGCTCCTACTTCAGCAGGCTGGAAGCTGGCTCTTCTGCGCGCATGGAACAGCAGAGCCTGGCCATGGCGCCTCACCTAACGTCTTGTAAAGACCTCGAAACCTCAGTCTCGGGGTGCAAAATCGTACCCATAGCACAACCGGTAACGAAGGACACCGTCGAGACAGGACTTTTTCAGCTACAAGTTGCCCCCCCTCGGTCTTCCATCTGCGACATATCTGGATCAAGAACCACGTTGGAGAATGTCACAATCAATCTACTGTCAGGAGGCCAGCTTCAATGCGTGCTCTTAGAGGAGTGTAGTCACGTTTCCTTTCGAGACGTTACGTTTATTGGTGTGAAACCCACCCTACATCATCTGTAGGGTGGGTTTCACCCTACAGATGATGCCTTGCACCTTCATCCGTTCTGTTGAGACGTGCGCGTGTCCTGCACTTTTCATGCTGATGCTTGGCACTTTGAGCTCGACTGTCGCCAGAGGTATTACAGTACATATACCAGGATGAACGTACTGCATGCAACTATGTAATGGGAACAAAGCAAGGAGACACAGAAAATCTGTGAACACAGTAGATTAAGTTTCGAGTTTCGAAATTCAAGAAAATCTACACACATGAGTGCCATGCATCACTGTGTAACCTCTTTATATTAGAGACTGAGCTTGTCACAGAGACGGCGCAGTTCTTCGCTCATTGTCACTGCACGTAGTAAATATTATAAGGCTTACATCCCCGAGCATGGCACCAGACAGTCTTAGACAACCAAGATGTAAATAGGATAAAGTTTCTGATGAGCCGATTAATTTGGTGCATGCATGAGGGTTCATGGTGTCACTTACAACATGTATTTTGCGTAAGTTTTCGACATTTAGGTTTCTGCATTTACGTGTTATTAACGCTAGTAGTAAATGCACGAAATGTACAACAGGTGGAAGTAACGCGTTTAATTGAGATTATCTGCTGTAATTACCAGCCCTAGGTTGACTGCAATCGCCGTCTCGTCATAGCTTGGTCTCCTGCACAGAATTTGTGCGTATGATGCAGGCGGACTTGTCGTGTTGACTGGAGCAGCCTGCACAGTAGAGTTCCACAATTCCAGTTTTCACATGTGTTCTCTTGTTGTCCTCGACGGGGCCAAGGCCCTAGTGAGCAAATGTGTGTTTAAAAGTAGCTTACTCCCAGTTGAAAGCAATGGTGTTGGGTTGTACTGCAATGGGGCCCGAACGATGGTTCAAGTTCAGGGCAGCGAGTTTACAGGGGGGCTATGCTGCGTTGTAGCATGTCGTGGAGCCACACTGGAGGCAGAGAATATAAGCTGCTCATCTGCACATGTTTGTGCTGTGAATGGATCAGGTCAGAACAGTAAGATTACAGTTGATAGATGCACGGTTTCAACTATGGGGCAGGTGTATGCGAACTTGGACAGAACACCAAACGAGGCGGGAAAAACAGATTTCTTATGCACCGGAGTCCTGATACATAACGAGTGTGTTGCAGAGCTAGCTCAGTTGTCAATTTCAAGCGCAGAAATTGGCATTAGTGTGGACCATGGAGGTATTGTAGATGCGAAAGCGTGCGAAATGTTTGATTGCGTTGCGTGTGGTGTGAACGTATCAGAATCTTCCAAAGCTTCTTTCTTGAAGTGCGCTATGAAGGCGTCTCGCTACTTTCATGGGCTACACGTCGACGGTGAAAGCACACGTGTAGAGGCACGTGACTGTGAGTTTGCAGGAAACAAGCAATCGGGCGCTGGCGCTTATGGCGCCTCACGTCTGATTCTGAACAGCTGCAGGTCTAGCAAGAACGGGGCTTCAGGGTTTTGGGCGCAGGGAGGGGGGCAACTCGTGCTTGCAGACTGCACCAGCACAGATGATACTGTTGGATGTGGAGCGATAGAGCATGGTACTGTCTTGACCGCAGAGGGGCTACGTGTGAACGCCAGTGGTCAGAGCGGGGTTGTGGTCGACCAAGGGGCGCGAGGAACCGTGGTTCAATCTGTGGTGTGTGGCTCGGTTCAGGCGTGTGTGATGGTCAGCGCCGGTGCATTTCTGGAACTGAGGGAGAGTCTTCTAGAGAGGGCGAGGGAAGGGCACGGTGTAGAGGTAAAAGGGGATGCGTCACAGATTTGTGCGTTTGACTGTGTATTCAGGGCGAACGCAGAGGCAGGGGCAGCTGCATTTAAACGTGGGGTTATGGATCTCACTCAGTGCATGTCGGAAGGGAATGAGGTGGCAGGATTCTGGGCACAGGACGGAGGAGTGATGACGGTGCAGGATTGCAGCAGCCAGAGAGATGATGTAGGCTGTGGGACCAGAGGATCAGGCAGCATACTCGTGTGTCGAAACATCTCAGTATGTGGCAATTCTTTAGGATTCCTGGTGATTGGCGGCGGCAACATGCAGGTGCACAATGGCAGAGTCGTGGGCAGCACATGCAGTGGTGTTTCCTGCAGCGATGTTGGCAGCAGGTTCAGTATGCAAGAAGGGCAGATAACAGAATGTGTAGAGTCAGGGGAATGTGCTCAAGATGGATGCAGGCTTCAGCTGCGGAATGTTCGGACCTCAGGAAACCGCCTCTGTAGCTTTCTCTGCTACGGACCCACAACTAGAATGGAGTTGAACGGCTGTATGAGTGCTGATGCGACCCCGTACGTGAAGGCGGATGGCGCAAAGCTCATTTGCAGGGCTTGCTTCCCAAGGGACACAACAGATGACGCATCAGTGTTCGAGAAGTTCAAGAAGCTTGCAATGTAATCTTGGCAATGTCATCGTTAGTGACTGGAACGCGGCGGGGCTGCAATGCGAGCTAACTTCATGCTTCATTCGACTCGTTTTATCCTGACTGTACACTTTTCCTCTTTGCTGCGTCATCCAGGAGCCTATAGGAAAACACTGATGCATGTGGGTAACAGGTGCATGGACCGCATAGCTTGAATTGATCACTATAATCAGTGCCGAAGGATGTTGATCCATGCTCTAGTTCATGTACATGTCTTAGAATCTCCATGGCAACCGAGTGAGGGAACGTGACTGAGATAGCTCTTGCATCGGACGCTCGGCACATGGAGAGCATGCAGAACAGTCCCCCCTCCCCCGCCAGATTTCCTCGTTCCCATGTCCCTGCTGTATGGTGGAAGCGACAGATACCGCCAAGATCAGTTCGAAGTAGTCAACTCTTCTAACGAACTCCAAGCACTTGGGCTATTTATAAACTCGCTACGCTCTATAGAGCAGCAGGTGCACTCCGTGGAGGACGCTTCGGCTTTGGCGATGGACAATTCTGAGCCAGTTGTCTTGGGCGTCGCTACGAAGACAGTGTGCCGTGACGTTCGAAAAAAGGCGAAGACGCTGGCAGCCTGTAGTGCTGTTTGAGTCATCTTACTAGACTGTTCGAGCAATAATACTAGTCATCCGCTGCAATGACAGGTCCTCCCTTCGTCTTTCTTGTCCTCAAGGCGAATCTCCTCTCTCTTTCCCTGCGCAGTTCACTCGCAAGCACCTCGCCAAGTCATCCACGCCCCCTCGGTACGTACGGCCCCCGCTAGTTGTCGAGAATAGTCTGAACATCCCGCCCCGAGTGAAGCGCTTCTAGCGAGCAAGTCGGGGATCCCGCTACGTTCCGGCTGGGTCCCCCGCGGGCCCCCGTAGAGCTGTGAATTGAACTTTACCCCTGGTAAAGAGGTGTTTAACAGGAGGTCATTAATGGAGGTAATGACCTCCGTTAATACCGATTTGGCGATGTTAACGCACTGCTTTAACTTGAACTTCACTTTCCACCATTTTAACGTTAAACCCAAGCGTTAAACAGTTTTAAATTTGAAATATTCGGCTTTTGCAATCGCTGCACCAGTACTGCTGCTCCCCATTAGAGGTATACCACTACGCAGTGCTCCACAATAAGAAAATGAAACACCTGGGCATTGCCGAGGGCAAGCTAAAGGAAGCAGGCAGTGGTGTTGGTTCACCCGTTTCCTTTTGGGTGCCTGAAGTGCCTGCTGATTGTCTGTTGAGAAAGGCAGGCATTCGTGCAATGTCCTCATCAACAGCTGTCGAACGTTTGTGGAATTCGTTCGGTGACAACTTGACGGCAATGTTGAAGGAGACGCTGCAGATGATTGTGTACACCAAGATGAACCATGGTGTGCTCAAGTATGATAGTGTATATGTAGAGGTGTGTCTGTTATGTATACTGGCCTTTACTTCCTTTCATACTGGCATTATTCCTCTATATTCCCTGTTCTGGTGGCACTCTCTCAGATGTATATGGGTGCTTATGGTATATAGGGGTTGTATATAGGGTTGAAAGGGAGTTGTATATGAGATTTGGATTTGAGATGTGGTAAATGAGTAATTGGATGTATAGGGGTAGGTATATGGCGGTAGAAGGAAGTTGTATTTGGGGTAGTGGAGGGTGTTTCGTATATCGTATTTAGATATATGTAGATGGGAGGGTGTATATGGATATATGACAAAGAAACATCTCCTCCAAATACGGGTTTCAGTACATACATGTACCCATATACATTTTCAGTCAGCACTTACTACAAGCCAGCATCCTGATATGCCGCTTCCGAATTGTCAGTTGACCACTATGCAGCCTCTGGCCACTGAAAGAGACTTTGTTTTTCAAACGAGATGCTGTACCACACATTCGAACAAAAACAGCTTCGTGCAGCACAACATGCCCCCACACAATGTGTAGCACAGGCTGTCGCACGCGTACGTGGGGCGCACCTCCATGCGGCTGTACCAATAAGTTTTCTGCATCTCGCATCTGCGGGAGCAAAAAGCTTGCTCCGTTTTGTGCATTCAATTTCGTCACAGACAAGGTGTGTATACTTACTCATCGATGAGAGAGTACCATTGGGCCCTAGAGCAGACCCCACCAGGCCCCCCGTGAGAACACCACCCCCCCTCCCCCCCACCCCCTTGGCACCAGCACAGTATTTTTTCAAGTACTTCTGGAGAACAGCTTCGTGATGATGATGATGATGCTACTGTGAGCGTACATGCTATTGTGTGATTACATCGAAACTGTCGCAGATTGGAAGCAAACAGAGCACGTAACGCCAGGAGCATCTGGGACAAGCTGAGAACACAGAACCAAACTATTGCTATTGTGTCATTCAAATCAAGTTGGTGGTAATGCTTCGGATACGTAGTGTCCCAGTTCGGTTCCTTGGCCTCTCTGTTTCTGTTTGGCTTGTCATGATGACCTGTGGGTGCAATTCACAACCAATTCACAACTGCGCTCAGGTGTTCTACATCAGGAAAAAGGATGAAGCTTAGTATTAGACGCTATCCAGCAGATTGTTGAATCGCAAAGATGTGATCCACCACTTTATTGACTGTGTCACACACCCCCATGATCTGCTCATCCCACTGTGCCAGAGAACCAGTGTCGTCCTCGAAGTGCACCATGTTTCCCACCTGCACCGCAGCTGAGGTCCATTACTGCTGGACACATTGACTGCTGTTTGCATGCGCCTTGTATTGCTATGTCATACCAGGGGTCGCTAGCATTCAAGAATCAAAGGCTGGGACATTGTACAACACCAAACGGAAGCCGCACTTACACACGGTTGCGCTCGTCACTACAACAACTAAACTGATGCGCAACACATGAACGTATAAACAATAGTAACTTGCTCACAACAATAAACTTAGTGACAACAGATGAACTGTCTTGAGCGGCCAGCTAGCTAGAGGCCAACTGTGTGATGCATGTTGGCCATGTAATGTTCCCTGTGCAACTTCTTTTCTGCGATGGAGTGCAGGTGCCCCCCCAGGAATATATGGTGTCAGCAGCAGCGTCCCTATGCATAGTGACTGGTACAACAGAAATAACACAGCACTGACGAATATGGTTGAACAGCCTGCTGCAGCTGCTGCCTATTGTATGTCCCCCCAGCAGCAACACATTGCTCCAGGCACCAGTCACCATTCTCAAACATGTCTCGTATGGTTGCAAGCTGGTGTCTCATATGCCGCCATTACACAGACCAGGCTGCCAACTAAGCTCGGTCACTTCATGAACATCCGGAACGAGCAAATGCAAGCTTGAAAGTTCTGTGTGCCTGCCTGCCAAGTGCATGTGTGAGTTCATGGGACAAACGTGTCGATCCTCTGGAATCTATCAAAGCGGTGGTGACGAGCAGCTGACTTGCATTTGTCACAGAATGAGTCCAACGCAAACCAGATCAGGGGTGGCTGCAGCCCAGGACGAAACTGCCCTGAAACAGGCTCTGAAGAGTGAACGGCGCACTTGGTCGATGTACCCTCGCAAGCGGCCCTCAGCGATCATGTCACAAGTCAGAGTCTCCACCTGCACCCCCACGCACAATATCAGTGGATCGCATATTGCTTGGCTGTGTCACACAACGCTCCATTGCTGCCACATCCCGTGGTCCCAGAGTGGATGTCAACACGAGGGAATAAGTGCTGCCAGTAGTAATTCTCATGCAGAAACTACTCGTACGGAACACAGAACAAAAACATGTGCTGACTTTCGTGATGCTGCTGCTGGGCCATTCAAGTGCAGTGGTGGTGCTGTGTGCATGATGCTGTTGTCTAGCACGGTTCTTGGCCATGCCTGCAGAAAAAGACCTTTGTATTTGTAAAGAGAATGAACAGATAGATACGATTGGGAGAATGCAAAGGCACCTGAGCCTCTGGAAGCCCCAGCAGAGCGGCCAGCTGCTCGATGGCGATGTTATGGTACATGTTGGAGACGCTGCGTATGTTATGCTGGATCACTGCAGACTCCAACACGCTGTAGCCGTCGGGTAGTACGGCGCGTTGGTGCTCCTTCAGCATGCCATCAAACGCATCTACGTCTGTCCTGCACATGGCACCACATTCCAGAGCTTCATGCTGGGATTGCTTGCAGGCAGGTGCCTGGATGAAGGCAAACAAATTCTCCATCAAGGCCACAGGAGTTGCCTGAAGGCAACAGACAGCACGTCAAGGGTGCCGTTGTGGGTTCGGGCCAAACGCTCCATGCTCATCGCTGGAGGTGTGATGGCCAAGAGACACAACGCAACAATAGATCCAGATCAGTTGCCGTACACTAGCTTGAATCTGCCCACACGCTGCATAGTACATGCCTGATACGCGGTACAGGGATGTACCGGAGTATAGCTATACACCAGTGCCCCTTTCTATGGGCATTCAAACTTCAGGTGGTAGCCAAACCTTAAGAGCCACCGATGGAGGGGGAGCAGAACACAGGAGAAACACAAGCCCCAGATGAGTTGAAGGATGCAAATGCGCACTTGGTTATCAAACGCTCCATGAGCATTTTCTCAAGGAACGGGAATTGAGGCACTGCAGCCACATTCGCCACCCGCTCGTCCTTGTACAACATGGCCAGCATTCTGCTTCTGTGCGTGCTAGCAGGGTGCAAGATTGCGCAAGTCACAGCCGCCTGGAGCAGCTGCTGTATCGAATCTTCTGTTCTGCAGCGGGGCAAGGCAGGGTGAGCAAGGAACAGCCGACAAATTGTCGTAGCCCTCAGGCTGGTGATGACTGACAACCACGTGACCGAACACAGCACACACTTCCAAGCAAGGCATTACTCATACCACATTTCAGACACATAAACATCCCGTGAGGTGCACGCATGCATAGGATTGAAAATGAGCACAGGCACACAGCTTGATGGGCTCTGCATGTGACATACTACAGCATGCTGGGTATGCCTAGAGCCAAGAAACCAGTGGGAGACGTCTTCATGGACGCAAGCCACAACCAACTCCTCAAGACTCACAGCATTGCTAACAGAAGTGTCAAGGACATACTGTACGCCTGCGCGAGACTGTGATAGGTCATAGTATTGAGTGGCAGCTTCTAGAAACTTGCGCTTGCTGTCGCATATGCGGGCATAGCACGCCTTGTACTGGAGACTCAACTGATCGTCCTCAATCTCACCTATCAAGTTGTGTGCCTGCACGCATCTCCAATCAGCCAAGCTCAAATGGTTCCGGTCGATGGCACTGTGGTAGAGCAGCACTCACACAATCTGCACGAGAGCAAGTTGACAGAAGCAGAGACATTAGAAGTTTTACAAAACTGGTACTGATCTGTTGTAGCAGTTCCACCAGAGCCAGTGGCGGTCCAACAGAATGTGGAGGTGCAGGATGATACACCTTTACTAAGAATCTCTCAGCATTTACAGAGTCGTCGTCCTCCAGGAACAGCATTGTTGTGCGGATGTGGTGCTTGAGCTTGTCTTCCGCTGTCATGCCCCTCCCAGAACGATCAACATCCACTGCTGCCAGCATCTGCATGCACTGACGATACTGCGCTTGTCTTCACAAGTAGCCTAAGCAGTGCAGTGCAGTGTGGCTGCACTGGAGTGGGCATGCTCATGCAGGCTGGAGTTGTGTCGAGGGGCCACGTGAAGGCATGAGAATACATCTAGACTCTGATGCAATTGAGCAGATGGAATGGGAGGCAGCAAGCCTACTCCTTTCAAACGGGGCCAAGGTATAGAAGTGCGTATATGAAGTAACCATTCACTCTAGCGCAACAGGCGCCTAGACATCACATGGCAGCAGGTGTGAGTTGCAGGAACGCATGCCTTGGCCGCCTCGCCCCAGTCTTCCTCTTCCTCCAGCAAGCCAGCAATGAACTCTCGAATCGCAGTCATCTGCTCCTCAAAGCTGACCTCCTTTCCCGCCATCTTGTGCAAAACACTACAGGTACAAAGACCAGTCTGTGTGCCTGACCTGACACTGTATGTATTAGCTTGTGCAGACCGGATGGCAACGCCTGTTCACAAGGTCAGAAAGCAGACGCACTATTCTGCTGCTTCTTTCTTCATTTCAGCTGGTAGGTGTGGAAGGCTGTTTGCGACTGCTGTCAACATGGGGCGGCTCACTGATAGTGCCACCTCTGACGCAGAAACTGCAGGCGCTGACAGGTTGGTGTGGGCATCACAAGTAGGTGCTGCATTGTAGAATCACATCCATAAGACGGATCTAGAGATGAAGACATCAGGCAGCAACTCTTGAGCATACAACTGCTTTGTACCTATCTGTACGTATGTGAAAGCTACATCTGTATGTATGTGCTGGTCTATATTCGTACAAGTAGCTCTTGTGGACACCCACACAAATCTCCAAGACCGCGCATACATCACGCCGGTTCTGCAGTCTAGTTGCCTGAGCTGTAAAAATCGTATGAAGCGTTGCCACACACTTCCTCATGCCATCAAACCAGTTCACACAAGACAGCACGACCCAACGCACCATGGTCCACAAATTCCTGCCATGTCCCAGGAGAAGGCTGTGATAAGAGTTTGGTCAGGGCATCACGGTACAGGTCAAGCTTGGCTTTGTGATCTGAAGCGTCAGTAACACTGTCCAAGTCCATGTTAAGCAATACCGCACTCCCAGCCCGTGATAGCTTGAGAAAACAACCAAATACAGTCTCTGGAAGTACTGGTCACTTCATATTGCGAGTAATCGCACAGTTGTGCGGAGTCCTGGAGAGTCTGATTATCTGTGATCATGCCCACGGGTTGCCAAGGAACCAGGCACAGCAGTACGCTTTTGCAGGCATAGTCACCTGTCCAGTGCAAGCTCTGGTGGCACTAGTAGCCACGACGGCGGATCGCGCGACGACGTGCTCACAAGCTGAACGTATCCGTCCCGTTCCGTGCTCCATAGACCGCGCATGATGATCTCACAGAACCTTGTGCAATACTCACGTGAACGGCTGGGTCGGATATTGTCGCGCACGTTTGCAGCCTGAACTTTGTTCAACTTGAATTTCTAAGCCATCCATGTATCTAGGCCATCATCAAAGCATTGAATGTAGTATTTGTAGATCGCATGAGGTGTGGAGAGGGGCATAAACGTACACCGCTGCTCGGGAGCCGTTGTGTTGCGCTGACATGCAGAACAGTGATGACAGGGCGAAGCAAGTCGCCTCGCAAAAGGCTAAAGACAACTTTATTCTGGCTAGAGCGAGTGCGATTAAGGTGCGTGACCCGAAGTTGCGATATTGTTGGTGCAGCAGCTCAGCTTGATGTTGCGTTGACAAAGCACCACTGCTGTCAGTAACTGGGTCCACCAGTATATTTCGTGCAGAGGAAGAGAGAAGGAGCGACAGACCCAGATCAAGCTATTCCAGAGCCACAGAGGAAGCTGTGTCATTGGAATTACCTCCTTGTTGAGTGTGCGTGGATGTCCAATGACATCAGGTCTGAGAGGAGATGGAGAAAGCACATGGCGTTCATCATAGCACATGAAGCAGCCGCTGCGTGTGGTAAACTTAAGAAAGTAAGCATGAATAACAAGGCTACCAGCGCAGTGCCGGGCTCTGTGTCAAGGTGTGCAGCATGCAGCTTTGAACAGCAGTGTCCTTGCCTCAGGAACAGCAGAATCCTGATCAGAGTTCCAATAGCCAGCGTGCCTACAGCGCATTACAATGAATGATTGATCAAGGTGAGATGATGCCAGGTATTGTTTGCAGCTGTGATACTGGATTCGCAGTTTCAGTCAAGACTGAGCCAGGCGTGACCAGCAACAGGATACCAAGTATGCCTCCTGTCGGCTCACCTAATCAATCCTTCTGATTCTGCTGTCGTCTTCCGTGTTGCATGCCTCCCGCAGCAACTATGTGATAGGGGAAGGGCAGTTCTGCATGTGTGCCGTCATCGATGTCTCCGTGAAAGCAAGCACTAATCCAGCTGTTGTTTGCGTTGTTTGTGATCAGCTCTGCTCCGGCTTGCGTCTGGGACTGAATAACGAACACTTTAAAGTTTGTGTCTCGAGCACATGCATCACGTCTGAAACACGGATCAAGCCAATTATGCCTCGAGCTAATATCCTCATATGTGCCACAAAAGCACGCATTGTAGTTCACGCATGCAAATGCAGCCTGCTTTCATTCCGGACCTGTCAGGGCTTTAAATTCAGCAAAGTAGGTGCATGAGGGTGAAGGCAGTGCTGTGGCGCAGCACTGCAGCTATCACTGAGTAGGCGCACGGATTCACACCATCTTACGACTTCAGAAATTGTGAAAGCCTGTGGTTGCAGGCATGAAGTGCATCAAGGGCTTAGATATTATCAACAGCTCGTTGCTAGTCTATGAGCATTCGTTGACAGCATCAGCGATGCAGATCGCGGTTGAGAAGCTGCAGGAGGGAGCCATCAAACGCAAGATTGTGCGCCCCCGGAACTTCCAAAGCACCTTTGCATGATATGCATGCTCACTGTCAGCCATACACTGGCCAGTCCAGCATGAGATGGTCGCTGATGTCACTACATCTAATCTCTTTCTCGTATGTTCCATGTTGATACTAAGATTAGCACAGCAACAATCCTATATGTAGCTTGGCATCCAGATTTAATTCATGCAACCTTCTGATGCATGCACTGGTGCTTGCAGGAAGCTTTGGGACAGCTGGAGCAGCTGGAGGAGGCAGAGCGAGCGTACGTCGCATGCATGCAGACTTCAGTCCATGCAGCTCATGCAGCACAGCATGTAGTAGCCGGAGCAGAGCGCGCAACGCAGCATGCGAATGTGCAGGACAGTTGGCAGGATCGGTCAGTTTCTCGTCTACATGTCATTGTCACTTGTCACGAGCTGCAACTTTCTATCTGGTATATGCAAATCGGGACAAAGCTGTGCACCATCTGCCCCTGTTACAGATCACCTCGCCCTGCACACACGTTGCAAAGTGGTTTCCTGCCAACTGCAGGTGCCACTCTGCAAGAGAGTGGTGCATGCAGTGCAATCATTGGTGCTGTCACGCAATAGGTGGCACGGAAGTTGGCGTTTCAGAGGCCTAGCTCCAACTCATCCACCGTGTGCAGGTCGAGGAGGCGGCAATGGGTTGCAGGAGTGCGCCCTGATGGGGAGGCAGCGCTGGCACGGCGTCACCTGCCTGTTGAAGCTGCACAACAACGCAGGGTGGACCTCACAGGCGAGGATGACAGATTGCTCATGTGTCTGTTGTCCGAGTTTGGGGAGGCCAGCCCCACGCTTGTGGCTGAAGTGTTCAGCTCGATCCGTCGCCTTGATGGGGTTCACATGGATAGAAACATAGTTTTGTCAAGGGTGTGCTGCAGAATGCTGTTGCATGATAACTATAATAACTCGCGTGATGAGTATACCATAAAGTTTCATGTCACTTGCTGCAACACGTTTCCAGGACTGGCGCCAGAGTTCCAGGCATGCATGCTATTGAGTAATTGCACAGATCAGCTGTGTAGAAACGGGGTGGTACGTGGTCACTGACTTTGGCATGCGTGTGCAGAAACAAGCCAGGCAACCAGTTCGGAAAGAGGATGCACGCTCTTTCTTGCGCTGGTCAATGCCCTGTAGTGGCAATAGCGTGCTCAAGTATGCACAAATTATTCGGCCAGTCGCATCACGCATGCTGCAAGAGCAGAAAAACGACTACGAAAACGCATGCATGAAGCGCAGTGAGATGGCCATGCATATGGCAAGCAAGCATGAAAGTCACCAGGCGTTCATTGGGGAGGCCCTGGCCCACTTCGGAGGCAGTGTTCCAAGCCCAGGAAAGCTCCTAGCATATCGCCGCAAAGCGTCAGAGCCCACTGCACCCGATGGGCGGGGCGCGGGCATGCAGGGAACTGGGGCAACACCTGGAAGCAATGCACCTGCAGCTGTTGGGAGCGGCAACGGTGCTGCGCAACCAGGAATAGATGGCAGTGAGGGAGGTGCTGGCGTTCCCAAGAATGGCAGCTCGACGGCTGGCCCTCCAGCTCAGACTGCAGGGCCGGGAAGTGGGGCGCCAGCGCATGCTACGGCTGGCCCTGGGGCTGGACCAGGCGGGGGTCATAGTGGGATTGGAAGTGGGAATTTGCCTATGGCACAGCAGGCGCCCCCACAGCAGCCAATACGTGATACAGCCCCCCCAGGAGCGTATGCAGTGCCAGCACATGCAGTACATCAGCATGTGCATTCCCAGCAGGTGTGGCTCCCATGTTACAAAGACAGATCAGAGACATAGCAACGCACTGTCAGATGTGCTGTGATGTCCTGCAATGTGTGTGTTCAGCAGTGTGCCTGTTGCAAGCAAGTCAGCTCCTGTTTACAGTCAGCAGTGGTGTACACAGAACCATACGTTCTTAGCTGGCATTATGTATCTTTTGAGAATTATATGTACATGGGGCCATGTGTTCACACTTTGTGTTGGGAGGATTCGTAGCAGGTGCCCATTTTCGAGCTATATCTATGTGCACTGCTCATGCCTGCTGTGCCTGGATACCGCCTTGCTCCTGGCTTCTGTCGGCAGCATGTGCACAAGATCCTTTCGTGTGCACAATACCGGACGACCTGTCTGGCCTGTATTGTACTGTTAATGTTACTGTAAGAGAAACGATTAGTGACAGGACAAGACCCCAAACAGCAACACGAGATAGCATGAACAGTGCTGCTGGCTTCAATCACACGGCACACAGAACAGCTTGTCTGCAAGGTACTGGCAAAGTGGACCCATTGCAGGCCACAGAGGCGTGTGTGTTGCTGTGTTGCTGAGCGTGTGTGACGTCCTCCTTGAATAGAAGTAACAACCACTGAACCTGCAGATGCAGGCGCACGTAGCTCATGCACAGGCTGCTGGTCGGAGTGGTGGTATGGTAATGCCTCCACAGTCCGGCCCAATGATGCACAACGGGCCGGACGATCAGGCAATGGCGATGGGGCCAGGGGGCATGATGATGCAACCGCAGCTTGTGCAAGTCCCTGCTTCCGCTGGGGGCATGCATCCTCAGTATCAATCCTTCGACGGAATGCACATGCAGCCAGCCCCCATGCACCAGGTACGCTACGCTGTCATCCGTTTCGTTCCCGTTGTGCAGTTTGCTTGCCAGAGGCGCTTAGAAGCTGCATGCGGTTGCGAGCACTGGGCATCGTCCAGTTGTTAGAAAGCCAGAAAACTTCTCTGACGTACATAGTTGTGGTTGCTGTAGATGCCAAGAAGGGTGCCTCATTCGCAACACGGCCACCAAATGCATCCCCAAGCAATGCACATGCCGATGATCGATCAAGATGGTATGATGGCGGCGCCTCCCATGGGCCACCTCATGCACATGGGGCCACCGATGGGCTCTGGTTCGCAGCAGATAACTGCCATGCACCCTGGCATACCGCAGGGGCCGCCAGGGCACCACAACCACCAGCAGCGGTGAGTGCCTGCAATATCTCGCGACTAGCGAGCACCCCTGACAGGTCTATGAGCCGCATCATCGCACACAACAGAGGCTGACCTATCTGGGCTACTCAAATGACAGAGCGCAGCTGCTGTTTTCTCATGCGATAGCCCGGTGCTCCTGCAGGAGGTTCACTCATCGGCGTCCTCGATGTCGTCAAGTGCATCTAGTGTGTTTGCTGCAAGATCAGAGGAAACCATGTCAGCAGCGGCATGCACGTCTGCTTGCCGCAAGCACTCATAGATCATCGTGTTCCATGGCACACTGCGAAGCAACCCTGGACTGATCAGAATTGGTGTCATGTTTTCTGAGGTCTTGGGTCTTCCTGCTGGCCATGTCGTACCTGTCATCTGGATGAGAGTATCCTGGCTCAGATCTTACCCTCTGCAACAGCTTCGCTGTGATGTTGTCGACCTGTGGTGGATTCCGTGTTGGTAGATGGGAAAATGATTGCTGTGGGCGGTTTTTCCTTGAGTGTGTGAGCCGCTCAACGACAGATTGCGGCCAACCCAGTACCGGCGTTACTTGTTTTTCAGTGATGAATCTGTTCCTTGTAACGTCCTTTGTAACTGCATACTATGTTACGTCTTTTGTAACCCTTCTGTTTTTTTTAACTTCTGTACACATCACATCAGTTGAGTGAACCTGTGTGGTCATGAGTGCTGTGCTGGCCGTCTTGATCCTCCCCTTGTGAAACTTACATCGACAGTGGTGCAGTGCACATGCATCATCATCATTCGCATACATGCATATGCCTCGGAGCACCTGCTATGAGGTAACCATGAACGGCAAGGAACACAGACGGACCCTACCAGAGTGACCGGCACAAATTCACCCAGTGCACATCACCTATATAGATCAGTAGCACCGCTACAACACAGGAAAACAGGGTCACAGAAGTAGCCCGCATTTTGCCTTGTGCTCTTGCTTATCACCATTTTTCGAAAGGCCACAAATGGTCACACACTCAGTTGTGAGCACGCACATTAATCAACTGTATCTCTGAGGTAGTCTGCACCTAGGTCAGAACTCCAAACATAGTAAATCTAGGCTGCAGCGCCCGCCATGTCGAGCACGCCAGTGCGTAGATTATGAGGCTTTAAATGTGTGCAACACAAGAGCCCGAGATGGTGTGATTACATCCACAGGGGCGCTGCTCACAAGCACGAAAGGTGCACCATATATGATCTGAATCCAGACAACAACACATGCACCAAAACCAGCATCCATGGGACACCTACCGCTGAGTATAAATCACACCTATGCAACAACAACGCAAACAACCCGCCGGAGACAGCGCAAACCCTACACACACGAATTGGTTTCAGCATTTATTCGTTCAGCACTGCTGGAAGATGCAACACCGCCATGCATGGTGGTATTACATTTACAGTGCACTGCAGTTTGCATGAGTGGTTTACGCCACGCTGTGCTTACTCAATCGCTGAATGATTCATTTGTTCCATTCCAAGCGTTGCTTGGTCACGTAGGGCTTCGATTGTCCAGCATCCATTCAAGGCACCCGTTTGAACAGTGCTTACAATCTTCAGGCCTTCACCAATGCGGGAGTTGCATCATCAGTGGTTTCCCGCCAGGACTCCAGCATGGTCTGGCCAGATGCATTGCAGTCATATGAATTCATTCCCTTTGTGGTTGAAACAATGGCAGTATCCCAACTCGAGACTGCCGAACGGAAAACTGAAGACGCAGCAGACTGCATCCACCTACATTGTCTGGCCGTTCTGTTTCGCTTTTGTCTGGTGTTTCCATCGAAGCATCTCGCACGTGCCTCTAGCTCCACGTTCCTCCGTTCTACGTCGCGTGTCTAGTACATTCCTGAGCTATGCAGGCATCAACAAGTGCGTTCGTCATAGTTTCTTTGCAGTGTTGCCTGGAGTGCTTCCGTTTGCGCACCGCTTCGCTGTTTTCAAGATCCTGCGCTCCTGGTCGTCGAGTTATGGCGACTCACTCTGACATCCAAAGGTTACAATATTGTGCTAGATATCGTTTTTGCATTTTTGTGCCAGTTTGTATGATTAGCAAGAGCGTTGCGACGTTACAATGGCACCATTTTGTTCCACCCTTTCGTGCCAGGCACATCCATGTGTTGGCGAGTAGAGCACTTCAAGTGGCGCAGGTCATCGGGAACATATTCGAAGAACTATATTTACTCAGTAGTTTCGTACGCAAGCGTATGCTGTCGAGCACTAAGCCTACCGTGCATCTACCAGGGGTCATGCTAGCATATGCTCCGTGGTCCGTCCACCACAGCCCATCACTGTGCACCACCTCTCAACTCCTAAGCGCAGGGTTTGCTTAATCTCGACTCACAAGCTTTCCAGCTGACCTGCAGGCTGTGCAAGGAAGGTCATGCACTGAACGTCTGAACCATGTACATGTGAAACCTATTTCTTCTTCGTTTCTGTTGATGCCATGCAGCTCACGATTAAAGTTCAGCTGTCTCCCCAATCACGCAGATACTGAATTCAATCATATACTTGTGCCCTCCAGACCATGACTCTTTTTCAAACAATCTCACATCAGGTGTTGGCAGCGTCAAGGTCCTGCTCAATCATTCCAGGTTCAGATTTTGTTGCGAATTCAGCCCATCGCCACCCACCCATACAGATTTTGTCACTTCACTGCAAGCTCCAACCGATGCTGTCACGAGCTGCACACACTCACCCACGTGAACCATGCAGGGACCCATGCCAGGTTTGCGCGCAGCGCAGCAGCCAAACCGGCACGAGCAAACCGTGCCAGCCTTCAGGTTGTCCGCACCTCCAAGTTCGAGGCCTCAAACGAGTTTGCAGATGAGCTGCGGGAGACTGCCAAGTACATTGCGACACGTGGCAAGGGCATTCTAGCCTCGGACGAGTCCAACGCCACCACAGGCAAGAGGCTCGCGACGGTTGGAGTGGAGAACACAGAGGACAACAGGCGGGCGTGGCGTGAGTGCCTCTACACCGCCCCTGGCCTCGGACAGTATATCTCAGGTGGGGCAGCTGTTACATAGTCATAGGGATTTTTGAGAGGCTGGCTGAGGATCTGTACAGGAAGCACTGCAAGGCAACTCAGATATTCAGTGACGACGTGCATGTATGAGGGGTCATGCAGTAGTGCTTCGTATGAGCCCTCAGGTCTTCGCAGCGTCTCCAGCGCCGTGCAGCTTGCCTGAGCCTCCACAGCCCATGCACAGCAGGAGCTATCCTTGTGGAGTGCAGCGCTCCTTGCGGAGCTCCCCATGCTTCAGTCCCCATATGTTAGCCGTATGGCTAACATATGGTGTAGAGGTTTCAAATGCAATGCTGGCACCAGGAGGCCAGGCCCCCGAGAGCTCTTCACGTAGCACAACTGTAGGGGTTCTGTTCAAAGTGTATGAGGGTATGTATTGGGGGATGCATGCCAGATCTCCTTCACTTTTGGAGACAAGATAGGCATATTATCCTGGCGTGGCCTGCCCAGCCTGAATTCCTGCAACCCAGCATGTCTGCAGGAGCAATCTTGTTCGAAGAGACTCTGTATCAGTCGTCCGCAGACGGCAAGCCCTTTGTTGACATCCTGGCCGAGCAGGGCATCAAGCCCGGCATCAAGGTGGACACCGGCCTGCAGACCCTCCCCGGTAGCAACGGTGAGACAGCCACACAAGGCCTTGATGGCCTGGGCGATCGCATGAAGGCTTACCGCGAGCAGGTGCGCTTCCTCGTCATTGATTCTCTACGAGTAGGGTCGTGCTTCTTTGGCACCTTGATTGTGCTGCTCTCTTTGGCCCCTTCAACTACATATGATGTCACACTTGCAATTGGCATACGAATCATATTCGACATAAAATATGATTTGTGATGCTAATCTGCCAGATGCATTATTGGTGGGTATGGGTAGTCACCGTAGATGTTGCTGGTGCCAGTGTTGTTGTTGATTTGATATTTGAACACGCACTGCCTGTCAAGCATTGCTGCGCTGCCTTCCCCTGGGTCTTCACAGATGATCAGAAGGATGTAACAGATCAGCCCTGTCAACTTCTTCTATTCTGGCAGTACGCACAGCATCTTACACGCAGCACAGGATCGACCACACGGACAGGCAGAAACATTCAACAACGACAATAGCGCAGCAGTTGTCTCTAGTATACAATCTCCTGTTCTCTTGTATGCTCTCTCCTGGTCTTCTCAGCTGAAAGTCAAGCTGCAGCGGAATCACATGCATCATGACCCTGGTGGTGTGTTCAGGGCGCTCGATTTGCAAAGTGGAGGGCTGTGCTGAAGATCGACGAGGATGGCAGCGGCCCAAGCATGATGGCAGTCGCTGAGAATGCGCATGGCCTGGCCCGCTATGCGCAGCTAGCCCAGATGAATGGCCTGGTGCCCATCGTGGAGCCTGAGGTCACCCTCGGGCCCGGCACCTACACCATCGAGGAGACTGCCTACTGGTGCGCGCGCGTGCTGTGGTCCCCGTGTTCCCTTTCTGGCGTCTGCACTGTGCTACCGAGCCCTTGGAGCTGCTGCTTGCCACGCCATGCACTTGCCGCATGCAAGGACGAGTAAATTTGCACAGAGCACTGCACAAGCATTGTCGCTTTCCATAGCTATTTTTTCCTCCCAGTCTCTGTTCTTGGTTGCTGATGTCAGTGCGCATGACCTAGAGCCTCCCGTAGAGGACTGAAGGAAAGTTGCAAGGCCACTCTGGCCAGTGCCACATGATGCTTCAAACAGCTGCAGCAGCGGCGTGGGCGTGCAGGTCGGAGAGAGTGTACTCCCATGTGTTCCGCATGCTCAACGAGTACGAGGTCATGACCGACGCCATCCTCCTGAAGCCCAACATGATTCTGCCGGGCCTCGACGCGCCCGTGGCTTCCCCAGAGGAGGTTGCGAAGTTCACAGTGAGAACCATGCTCCGCAGCATCCCCCCTGCTGTGCCTGGCATCCACTTCCTGTCTGGAGGCATGTCTGAGGAGGAGTCCACCACCAACCTGCAGGTGTGAGCTGCGCCCGGTGCCTGCTCTGCAATAGTGTGGACTGCATTGTACCACGTCTCAGTGTGGTGGCATCTACCGGAGCACGAATACAGTGGGAACTGTGCTTCACATGGTTCGGCGGTCATCCACATTGATGCAATCATGATCAGTTGTCCTAGTTTAGTGAAGGCTCGATTGGTGGCAGGTGGGCCCAGGCACGTGCGGGCGTGCGTCGGCTGATAGCACACAACATCGTCTGGCTGAAGGTGTTGACAGCCTGCATGCGGTGGCCAACAGTACAGGAGCTCTTACAATGTATCAAACCGTCTCCAGAGCTCGAACACATGCTTGTGTTGCATGCAGGCACTGCAAGACGCCTGCCCTAACTCCCCCTGGGCACTCACTTTCTCTTATGGCCGTGCCCTGCAGTCCACGACCCTAAAAACATGGGCTGGAAAGCCGGAAAACGTGCCTGCCGCGCACGATATCCTGGTGAGCCTTGCTAAGGCTAACTCTGAAGCACAGCTCGGGAAGTACACAGGCCCTCACCCTGTGCCCGGTGGAGGGCGCATTCTGCAGGCTCTGCGTCTCGGCGGCGCTGGCAAGTAAGCGTGCATGTTCCCATAGCGCTTGCGTGCGTGCTAGCTTCCACAGCTTTTATTGGTGATGATGTTGAGAGAAATCAGAGCTCGCAAACGCCTGCAGATGATTCCTGTAGGCTGGGTGCAGGCAGGCAGGCAGGCACCACTTAATGTGACATTATGTGAGTATCAGCCTGCCTGTGAAACGAAAAGTGCTGCGCAAGTGCTTGCCCGAATGCGAGTAGCTCGCTGGTGCTTTATTGTGCATTATCTGGTGATGGTTAGCCCAGTGCGAGTGATTTTCAGAACACAATTCCTGAGGACTTCAAGTATCATGATGTTTTTCGCACCTCCGAGGAGATTCAGCAACTGTTGCGTTGCGGATCCGTCCACATGTGGCAGTACATCACAACAAGGAGTGTCCTACAGGATATGTTGCTCAGTATCGAGTATGTGCAGTACAACAGTGTGCATCAGATGGCGCATGGCTGTAGTGTAAACGTGTCCTCCTGATCTGAAGATTGCAACGATCCTCGCCTTCGCATGTCTTGGCTAGGCATGCCATGGCTAGGCATGCCAACATGCTCACCGCAAAGTGCACCCCCCGTCTGCGGAACTTACATCGACAGTGGCGTGGCATTCAGACACGAAGCTTGTATAGGCTTACGAACATCTGTGACAACTCTAACAACCGAAGGAGCAACCGTATAGCAAGAACTGTGCGGTCAAATGCAAGCGGCACGAGCAGAGTAAGGCTCAACAAAAGCATTTAACACCGCAGGGACAGCGCCAAGCACCTCTACACAAGTGGCACAGGGTGGCGCCAGCCGTGGGAACAGGCAGGCCTGGTGAGAGGGCACTGCACGCTGCCCTAAACGGGCATGCAGCCCAGCACCAAGTAAATGTAGGGTTTCATGGATGCTGTGGCAGGTACAGGTGGCAAGCTCACGCAACGCCTGGTTTTTTACTATTCTGATGCAAGGACATCACGGCGGCAGCCTCCCAGAGCCAGAGCAATTCATACTCATACCGGAACCATACTCATGCCTAGGCCTGTGCCAATGTACGATTGTCCATTTGCTACATCGTATATTTCTCATACACCTAACAAATAAAAGTTTGTAGGGGATGTAGTGCACATCGAACAGTGTCAAAATCCCCATCAGAAGGATGATATACAAAAGTATACGTTTTCTCAACTGCCCGCCGTATATTGGGGCACGCCTACTCACTCCCATAGAGGGCCACTAGAGAGAACCTCCCTGGCATGAATACATACTTCATCTACCAGTTGCTGGCGCACACAGCCCGTGAGGGAGTGGCGCCAGGTGCAAGTGCATCACACTGCAAGCAGCCCCGCCGCCGCCAGAGCCACTATCGCAGCCAGAACCGCGGCATGCTGCAATCTTCCCGCCGCAGCAGCTGTCACTAAGACATCTTCTGGAACAGTGGTGCGGGAGTAAGTGCCACCGGAGCGCTCCGTGAGGGACCTTGCCACCGCGTCATGGCACGCCGGCGGCACAAACTGCGAGGCATCGGCAGGGAAAGAGCTGGCGCTGCTCAGGAGCTCGTACTGCTGCACACACATCCGCCTCGCTCGCCACTGGCATCATCTCACAGGTCATCCGCACAGGCACTCACCGTGCGCATTCATTCATGCATGCATGCGTGCTGGTGCCGCGCAACACACCCCGGTACACATATACACACAGCTGCAGGGCCTTATGCAGAGCAGGACATGCACATGCGATGAGAGGCAGGCGGCGGCACCTCCTTGAGGTCCGTGGCGATGCAAACGCCAGAGTTGATGATCCACTGGATGCAGGATTCGCTGCACTCGTACTCAAGCGCCTCCTGCGGCGTGATCAGGCGCTCCTCTGAGGCGACCTGTGTGCCGGGGCAGGCCTCACCGACAGACTCGAACAGGCGCACGAGGGGCGACCCCGAGGCGGCGGCCCCCGAGCTCTCAAACAGCGCCGCGGAGTCGCACTGTGCGAGGCCCTCGCCCGCCACAGTGGTGTAGTTGGGCGCGCCGCCGACGGTGTACAAGTCGGGGGCGTGGAAGGGGGCGGTGGAGCCTGCTGGCGCCTCCCCGCTGACCGTGCGGGTGATGCTGAGGCACTGCTACAGCCTCACTGCATGGCACGCGCAAGTTTGACATCACTGCAGTTCTCAGACTGTGGTTGTGGAACTGGCGCTGCGCGATGTGACCGCCCACGGCTGTTGGTGGTAGTATGCGTGATGCTGTAAACGGTACTGTTATCTGTGCCAGGTACTGCGACGTATGTCCCCAGCATGCGTGTGATCGCGCCGGTTTTTGAGCAGGCCTGGGTCACAGTACCAGGGGTTCATGTTTCATCAAGCCCTCAGAGTGAGGGAGTGGTGGCGAAACAGGCATAGGGGGGAGGGGGGAGGGGCATGTCAGGAGGAGGGGCCGCACAGCAGTTGGCAGGGTACACGGTGAAGAAGTTCACACACATCTCCTGCTGCGAGCCGAGGCCGCCGCTCGTGGCCTCCGTACGGTCCATGGAGTTTAACAAGCACGTGGTGGTGATGACGTCGCTGACGTGCACGGTGATCGGCTGGTCGAACCAGCGGGGGTGCTGCGCCTCATAGTTGAAAGCATCCTCTCTTCCGATGTCGCCGATCTGCAGGCACACCCTCCTCCACATGATGCCTCCAGCTGCGGTGCTCCCGGCAGGGGGGGCAGCAGGTCTGGTACCCCCCGCATGGCTTCATTGTAGTACTGTGAAGCTACAATACTGCTGTGCGGCAGGGCCAGTGTGCCGCTCCGGGAACAAGCGCTATGGGAACAAGCAGCCAGTGCAACTCAGGCTCCATCCTGTTGACCTCTTTATCTTGTCGCTATAGTGCAGATTCATGACGAGTGTAGCCACTGGAGATATGCACAGCGTGGTGTGGAAAGTTCAACTTGGCAAGTTAGCAGGTTCAGGGACAGATATATCTGGTAAGTGGTGAAGGCCAGTCGCGAAACCCGAGGTATGTGCTCTAAGATAAGTGTGCACTAGCAATGTATCTGTGCAAGGGATGTTGTTGGGTTCGATCACCTGGCCAGGCCTGGTTAGATAATCTGTATGCATCCAGAAGATCATGCACATGCATGGATCTGGTAATCATTCACTCATTAATGACCGCCTTAGAGGGGCCCGATACCGGGTGCCAGGTCCTGTCCTGCCTCTCTCTTGCTCCTACCTCTGCTCCTCCCCCGGACTTTGATCTTCCTGTTTGTTCTATTGTTGCTTTGGTACATGAGCCATCCTATGGTCTTGGGATTGACCTTGAACTCAGCCGCGGGCCCGTGAGCGTAAAAGTGCTTCTTACCACGAGGTCCCAGGTTCAAACCCCGGTCCGGCCAGAGCCACCTCTCGTCTTTTTTTCGAGCTTCTGAGCCGGGTGCGTGAAGGGTCTCTGGTGGTTTCCCCTTCAACGAATTGCATGATTTCCGCCACTGTGGCGCTGAGGCCGAAGCTCAAACCAAGTATGGCGTAGTCCCCGACTAATTTATTTATTTTATTTATGGAGTTATGCCTGTAACTTTACACATTGTTGCTTTGGTTGGGGCCGTCCTAGGTGGCTGGCCCCCCCCCTGCTCTTCGGAGCTCTGAGGCCCATTCCCCGAGGGGTTGGCGTGATATCTCATGTTCTTTCTTTCTTTTTGTATATCTCTGGTGACGATGCGGTCCCTATTGGTGAGCCTGTGTGTGTATGTAACCGTTCTCTGCAGCCTTTGTGCTTGCCTTGGCTGACGTGTACCCCTCTTACGCACCTACCCGTACCGGTCTGTTCCACCAGACCGTTTTCGAACGTGCGAAGGTAAAGCTGTATCAGCAAATCACAGAATCATAACTGCCCGGAGCTTGTAGGGCAGGCCCGCCCAACAGCGTGCCACGTCAGAAATGTATGGGCGACCCGTCCAAAAACCTCGCGACAGAACTTGGATTTCCACACTCTGTGTTCAAATCTAGAGCTTGGAACATTTACAATTTACCTCTAGAAAGGGAAAATTAAAACCGTGATGATGGGCCGATTATTATCGCTAAATGGGAGTCCGTGAACTATAAACGAAATGCACTGCAAGTAGTTCCTGAATACGAAGGGGATAGGTGCGTTGGTTTCAGCTCTGAGCCCCTCTTAGCCACTTTGAACACCCGATTGCCCACCGAGAGCTCGCGATGATTACCTCACAGAACCCGCCATCAGAGGGCCGCAGCTGGGGCATGTCACCGCATCTCTGCGCTAGCCTTTCAGCGACGGTGTCTTTGAACTCGATGTCACCGGCATTGAAATCGCCGACGCCTACTGATCCACCATTCAGGCTTGCTGTGACAAGATTTCAGTGCATGGGCCTTCGAATTTCGCATATTCACAGGCGATGGGCCCCAGTTGGACGCTCTTTGGCATCATCTGCAAGCCTTTGCCCGTGCAGCTTCACCCCTGATGTTACTGCGCGGCACCACATCACTTCACTTGCGCTGCCTCTCATCATCAAGTGCCCAAAGTGACCGCTGGGCGCATCACAATGCGCAGTGTGCCGATCTCTGGCACAACCTCCCTTTCCCCCGAGGACCAGGCCAGGTTGTGCAGCATCGCCTGCGCACCTCTGGCGCCCCCCTGGACACCGTCCCCACCTGCAAACGCTTCTCCCTCGCAGACAGTGAGTTTGAGTTTGTTGAGTGCACAGCGGGCAGCGGCGGTGGAGATGGCAGCTAGGAACGCAGTAGAAGAGCTGGCGGAAGAGGAGTTCTGCCATTGAAGCGGCGTGGCCTGTGAGGTGTGTGCAGGCTCCAGGCGCTCTTTAACTCTTTGACAAGTGTGTGTTTCGGGCTTCTTGTCTGTTCAGGTACTTGGATAGGTTGGTTTTGCACAACACAATTCGCAACAACCGCGATGGGAGATGAATTCCTGCTGTACCGCATGCTCCACAACCCTTGCTTTTCGTCTAGGTTACGATACATACACACTGTTTGAGTATCGATGTAGCTTCTCTACACTGTTTGTGTGGCCAGCGCCGGCAGCCCTGAGCAGCGCTGCGTGCGCGACACTAGGAGGCAGGCGGTGCACCCTGCACGAGCATACATCCACAGTTACATGGAGCATGGGAGTCCCTTGAAAAACTACTTGCGTCTCTGTTGAGCGCCAGGTGGACCGCTGGGGGCCGCCCACACACACTGCATCCATAGGGCATCATGCCCTCACCTCACGCACACCCATTGACGCGATGATGATTCAACAAACGATGTATGCATGGTCAGTCACGAAACTGCAGCAAGATCGCAAGTGCCACCCTTAAATCTTGTGCCACTACCACCCAGAAAGAAAAACACCGAAACCGCTACCAGAAACCTTGCCGCTCTCCTGCCAGCCTCTACGAACAGGACACAGGATAGCTCCCTATGCCATTCATTTGGACCATATGGACACACCCCATGAACTCGCATCACCACAACACCAACAGCGACAGCTGGAACAGGACGCTCCCACCCCCTCCCCCCCCGGGTGCCGCCTTATAGATCCCCTTTGATTCAAAAAGCCTACATGCGCCTGGTAATCCCCTGTGCGCCACCGCTGCATGATGGCACTGACCACCAAGCACAGTGGCTCTTCCACAACAGAGCGTAGCCATCCCAACGCGCAAGCCTTCAACCTTCTCACCGATTGTTCATATTACCTAAGTCCTACGGAATAACACACTGATGGCCCAAACCAGCACAGCATGTATGGTCGTGCCCGCCCACCACAGCACTCATGGTCACGCGCGCGCGGCCCCCCTCATCCCTCCCAGCACGCATGCAAACACGTCCATCCAGCGAGGGTGGCTCGCACTTTTGCGGGGGAGCTGCTGGCACCATCATGCATGCTGCAATGTAGCTGCATGAAGTGATAATGGCCCCATCAGGCTGTTGCCATGCAACGTCCCCCCACCATCGTTGGCAGGCTTTTCTACAACTTCTACAACCGAAAAACAGCAACAAGCAGAGCGAAGAAATCTGCAAACACTATGCATGAACCATGCAACATCCTGAGTCAATCAAACCGGCACCAGTACTCGGCCCAGTAGTTTAAGGGCGGCAAACAAAGAGCAGATAGCGCTAGTGTACAGGGCTTTGCAACTGCTTCGCCTCCACAGAGTTAACACTTGGAAACGGAAAGGTTGTAAAACGCCCCTTCTGTTGAGGCCACCAAGTCAAAGAGTGTTTCAAATCAGATAGTATGACAGTCATTTCAACCTGACTGATACTGCAAGGTTGCAATTAATGAAAGGCGACGCCGCCGAGGCCCTCCCAGCCACCTCTGACAGCCTCCCGCAGCGCGCCAGGGCGCAGGGGTGGGAGTGCGGCCTTTCCCCGACAAGCCGCATGGAGGGCGTGACCGCGTCCACACGTGCTGGCTGCTCACCGGCTGCGAGAGGGCGCTCCTGCTGAGCAGCAGCTCCAGGAGCAGCCCTGGGTACATGTGGGAGCCACCCTCGCCACCTTGCGATCTAGAAATCAGGTGCATGTTTCTGCCTTCTGCAGCCTGCAGTTCATCTTGAGGCTCCACACAGCGCAGGCCGCAGCGCGCAGCACGCTCTGTGGGAGTGCCGCACACTCGCAAGAGCTGCGACATCAGTCCACGGACTGCGTGCATGCGGCGGGGTTGCTTGCGGGAAGGCCCTGGGCCGCGCGGAAAAGCTGGCGGCGCTGCAGCTCGGCCACGAGGTGGGCGGGCGGGCGGCCCTGCTCGGAGAGGGAGTGGCAGAGGGCCAGAGCGTGGGCGGCTTTGGCCTGCGCGTCGGCCTCGCTGCGGCAGCCCTGGATGTGCAGCACATTGCCAGGGGTGGGAAGGTTCTCGTGATGGACCTGCAGAGGCAATTAGTAATGAGTGCGGTACGGATTACACCCGGGGTAGCGCTTGCCGCGGTGTGTGGGGGGCTGCGTCGGCCGCCGCTGCTGAGGGGCTACGAGGCCCCACAACGCAATACAAGCTGGAACAAAGCACAGCCCGCACAGCCCCGTACAAGCTAAGGGCAGTGAATAGGGAAGCGTTCAAAGCACCACATGCAGCCCCCCACAGTAGCACACATGCATGCGTGCCATGCGACCAAGACCCCTATTGCAACCCAGAAAAAGTCTCTGAAACGTGTCGGTATATTAGGAATCTGTGGGGGCACCTGACGAGGCAGAGCCGATCAGGATTCCCCAGATGCATGCAACACAAGCATGGAGGCCACGATGCGCACCACACAGGCATGCAGCGAGTCGAAGGAGGCGGTGGGGGGCAGCAGCACGCTGAGGCGGCGCTGAGCGACGGCGAGCGCGAGCAGCTTGCCGGTGAGGTAGGCGCCGCCAAAGCCACGCTTGGCAAAGAGCTGCAGGATGGCGGTTTCCACGTCCGCCATTAGGTGTCTACCAGGGCACCCCACTGCAGGGGGATCTGCTGATCGGCTCCGCCGCAGCTGCTGACAGTGCACCTGCATGGCAACAGGCTTCTCAGGGCGGCGGGGGAGGCAGTTGCCACACCGTGCGCCCACCTATGGGCTGCAGCAAGCTACACCTCCACCATCACCAGCGGCGCTGCTGGGAAGGAAGAGTGAAACACCACCGCATGCATGTGCGAGTAGAGGATGTGTTGATATAGGGCGGCCGCTGGGCACGGGTCAAGGGTCATTGTAAGGTTGCCTGGGTGGCAGTGAGCAAACAGCTGAGGAGAACCAGGGGGGAGGGGAGGGGGGGGGGGCACCTTTGCGCGCTTGCAGGGGGCGTGCCCTCGATTGCCACCGTCAGGCGTCACCTTCAGTGCACCTGTAGACGCTCGCCGCGACAGCCGCTGGAGAGGGCAGTGCGGCATGCCATCGCACCACTGCAGCTGCTGTTTGTCGGTGGCAGATGTGGATGCAGTCTGGGGGGCCATCTGCCCCCTCCTCTCATGTGCAGCGCTGCACACAGCGGCCGCGGGAGCAGACATGGAGGGGCTCGGCCTCTTCGGGCTGGGGCTGCCTGCTGGCATGTGCACCAGAGAGGAGTCGTCTGACGGCCTGCTGCGCTTTGCGAGCCTCGCGCTGTGCGAGGGCACCTCCTCCTGAACCCAGAACTGCGCGGTGGGTATGTGCGCAACTGCGCGGTTCCAAGCCCACTTGCTCACCATACAGCACATACATACGCAAGCGGTCACCGGCAGCATGGGCGCAGCACTGTGCTCGTGTGTGTGTGTGTGTGTGTGTGTGTGTGTGTGTGTGTGTGTGTGTGTGTGTGTGTGTGTGTAGGGATTGGGGGCGCACCTTGTCAGGGCAGCTCAGGCGGTAGGTGAGGGAGCCGTCTGCAATGGCGGAGCTGTGCGGGGGATCGCCGTCCGCGGCATGGCGGGAGCGCTCGTGCGGTGCTCCAGGGCTGGACTGCGCACGCCGGTGCGCGCCGCGAACGACACCGGTGGCCGCAAGTGCTGCAGCCGAGAACTCCCTCCCAGCGGCCCCCGCTCCGCCATCTTTGAGGCTCTTGCTGGCCGCCGCCTGCCCACCTGCAGCTGCAGATGGCATCCCTGCCGCTCCAGGCAAGCTTTCAGGCACTGTGTTACTTTGTGGCGGCCCTGCAGCTGCAGCAGGTGGCCCGGAGATGCCGCTGCAACACACGCTTGCCGTCAGCCGCTGCCAGCGTGTTGTGGCTGCAGGTGCAGGCGGTGTGGCGGCCGTGGGCACCTCCACAGGCCGTGCCGCATTTAACGATCGCAACTTGATGCACGGCATGCAGATATGGCACTGCCACTGGACGTACCTGCCGGCTGCGGAGTCTCCCACAGTCTGCTGCGCCCTCTTCCCCCCTCGCGGCATGCATGCAATGATGTCTGCAGCTCGGCTGCCTCCGTGGCCGTGCAGGTGTCCTGCATTAGGACGCCCAACTGCAGGCGCTGCCGCGTCGCCAGTAGCCACGCCAAGGCTGGTATGCTTACAATTCTTGTCTGCCGCCTTCAAACGGGGCTTTGCTATCTTGGCGGTTTGCTTCTGCACGCATGCGCCTTGCCTGGTGTGGGTTTGAACCAAACCGGTGCTGTGTCGCCGCGCTTGGTGCTTGCTGTGGTGTCGCATGGGTGGGGCGTGTGCGCACGACTGCAGCGACTTCAGCAGGGCGGCCAGGGAGCTCACATGCTCCTCTTGTTTGGGTGGGGGGGCTGCGGGGGACGTGACATGCTTCGAAGCAACGCCGCCGAGGGCCGCACTTCTAGCCACTCCATCGCTGGACTGAGGCTTCTGTGAAAGCTTGGGTGACAGTGGCATCAGTGCTGCAGTGATGGAGGAGCATGGGCTGCCCGCCCTTGCCGTGTGCGCTTGGCTGGGTGCCCGAAGGGCCTGAGCAAGAGCTTGCGCGAGGCTTCCAGTCTCTGGGGGCTGAGGCAGCTGTGGTGCCGCCTGTGCCGCAGCACATGGCTGCGTTTCCTTGGGCAGGGGTGCTGGTGGAGGCTTGCAGGGGGCGGAGGGGGCTATGGGCGGAGCAGGGGGGCTGAGAGGCGGCGCCGCGTGGTCGTCTGTGTATGCTTTCTGCGAGAGAATGTCGAGCAGCAGCTGCACGGTGGCCCGTGATGCACAATCCTGCTGTACGAGCGCGCCTGCAGTAGAACCCTCCGCCAGCGTCGCTGCAGCACTGGCATGTGGGAGTGGGTGGCGTGTGGTGTCTGCGGCGGCAGGTGGGGGTGGCGGTCGAGGCGAGGTGGTTGTGTGGGGGGGCAGAGGGGGCTGTGCGGCGCACTCGCAGCCGCCTGGCATCCTTTGCGCATGCGCTGCAGCTGACTCGTGAGTGGTAGGTGTGGCGTGAGGCTGGGAGAGCCCCTCTGGAAGCGAGTGCACGGGTGCGGGGTTGGGGCTGCCACCCTCCCCAGACTGGAAGCTGTGCACATCATTGGGCTGCTGGCCAGTGCTTTGAAGAGTGGATGCCGCAGGTGGCAGCCGCAGGCTGTGAGCTAGCAGCGCCTGCAGTAACTTGCCGCCCACAGCTTCTGTGGGCATCAGTTGTGCCGTCCTGGGAGATGTGTGTTCTGACCACCGTGCTGACGAGGTTGCAGATGTGGGGGCTGCGGGGCTGCGGTCTGACTGCTGCAACTTGGCGGCCACTACAGCTCCTGCAGGCTGCTGCGGTGCAGCACCAGCACGAAGCTGCGGCGGGGAAGCGGCTGGGGTGACACACACCCCGGCAGCCTCCTTTGCGGGTGGCACAAGAGCTGGTGGTGGGGAGGCAGGCTGTGGTCGCACCAGAAACGCGTGGAGTAGAGCACACAAAAGCTGAGCATCCACTGATGGCGCCATTGCAGAGGGTGGGGTGGCGTGGGCCGGCAGGGAGGGGGCGGAAACGGCGGGGGGCTTCGTTTGCGTGATTGTGGCTGTCATGCATGCCTGTGACGCGCCCTGCGCGCAGGCCTGCCAGACTGCTGTGTGGGGATTCTTGGACGTTGGGTCGACCGCTTGTGGAGAAGGGTTTGTAGGAGCTGCTTGCTGCAACAGGAGTTGAAGAAGGTTTGGAAGCGAGTTTGCATTGGAGGTGCAGCCTGCTGGCGACGCATTGGAGGCTTCATTGGATGTTCTGGATGGAACCGCAGCGGCGGCCGCGGACGTGCCGTGCGCTGTGTTCAGAAGTTCGTCGCTGTTCATGGTATATCCAGAAGTCGGGCGGTCTGCAGGGTTATGCAATGCCCCGCGTTGAGTGCGGCAAGCTTCGTTGCCAGGGTGTGGCTCCGTGGAGGAGAGAAGGAGAGACAGCAGGGCGGGCGGGAACTGAATTGAGAACTCTGGCATCTCGAGGTGCACGTTGATCACTGCATGCGGGTTGCTGAAGCGCAGCGTCCGTCCAAGCTTGGGATGCAGTGAGACGGGTGCATCAAGCTCGTGACAGGAGGAAGCTACCTGTGAAAAAACCAAGATACCGTCATCCCTTGTCATTGGAATCCTGTCACTGCTCTTTTCTCCAAACAAACATGCAAGACTCCGTACTGATGATGTCCTCTTGCGTATGGTCGATACGCGTGTGCGGCGAGGTGCCGAGGCAGCAAAGTGTACTCAGCGGTTGTACAGCGTTTGGCCGGTTTTCACACACATAATACCGCAGTGTCGGCACCTGCATCGTCAAACACGCACAAGGGCAACAGAAAGCCTTTCCTATGCCTTTCCTACTGTGTAGGCCCAAGTCGTTGGCCACACTTACCTACAAACTGAACGATCACCTGAATTGAGAGCCGGCAGTCTCGAAAGGAAGTTATGCAGCTCCTTGTCGATGTAACTACTAATCATACAGGTTTCTAGCGAGGATGTACCGAACAACGGCTGAGCCTTTCGAACAGGAAACACGACGTGGAGCTCGATTCTAGTATGACGAGGCGTGATCGCAGTTCGCAATTAGTATAGCTCGCATGTAATCTAGCCCGAGCCAGCGAACCGACATGGATGCGACCATCCAGGCGAGGCGACAGGCTCATTCCGGCGCCATAAGTGAATGCTAGCAATACCGCCTTGTGGTGGCGGCATATATGTTTAGTGAGTCAATGTGTCGTACTGGTATATATTACACCAATAGAGAATTGGAGCAGAGGTTGTAAAGCATTACAACTGCTAAGAGCAACAAGCATATACAGCAACTGCCGAAGCCAAAGAGCTAGCAAACAAGCGCATATATACATGTATGCAAGGCACTTGACTACTACCAGCCCCAATCCACAGATGCCGCAACCCAGTGCTACCGCAACCGAGGAGGTTTCAGAAGCTGCATGCCATGCCATCGTGCGATGGAGCGATTCCTATGATGAGAGTTTACTTCTCGTGACAGTTGATTAGGCCGTTGTGCACCCTACCCGAATGCCGTTCAGCACCTGCTGACCACAAGTAACGGCGATCAGTTACTACGCTTAGGTTTCAATGCATTATGCACACCGTTTCCGGCCTGCTGATAAGGACGTTACGCATTCATCACGTGATATCATCGATGAGTTCCCCACTTGATAACCGAACTGTAGCGTGCGCATGTCGAAACGAAAGCAAGTGCACGCAGTGGACAGCTGCAATATGGAAGCGTGCGTACAGTTGCCTTGGTATTTTGCGCTCAGAGCTGGTCAATCTGCGCATGCGAGTTTTTCTCTCAGTCTCGAATGGTCACGCGGGGGACCCAGGTGACAGTGGAATTCTTCGAAGGGTGCGAAACGCTCCGATGAGCGGGCTGCTTGCCTAAGCTTCAGCTCCGTTCGTGTAGACTCGTTGATGCCTCCTTCTTGTCAAATCTGCGGCGTTGCAGGAATCGTTGAGTATCGTCTGCAACGTTGAGTACGTGTGCTGCTTCACAATACGTCGACGTCGGACACTGCACCGGCCTGGCATCTGTCAGCGTAAAGATTCAAGTTGTCTCGTCTTGTGCGTTTGTGCTAGCTACGGTGTTTGAACTTGAACAAGCGCCGCGGGATGCAAATGATAGAAGACAGCGACAGTGCCGCAGTGTTGAGGCACCAATATATATTCACGACAACATCTGAGATAAGCGCTAGTGCAGCAGAACAGTGATAATAATGAAATGCCCACCAAAGCTCTTGCTGTCAAGCTGTGAATCTGTAGCCACCGTGCCTCCAGCAGCGTCAATCGGCACATGTGTTCAAAGTAAAAAGTATATATTTTGGCATGCATATGTGTCAGGATAGTGGGAAGAGTGTCAGCCCGTTAGTTAACGCCCAACAATGAAGATACGTGTACCTGCTATGGCGTAAAACTGTTGCCCCAGATTGCAACTGCGACTCACGCAGCTCCTGCCTCAACCAGCCAGCCATCTGTGGAATGCACACCCGGTCTACTGCGCCCCCGTCCTGATCCGGCTCC
>JAUMHD010026262.1:4550-39255 GCA_032359135.1 Ulvella scutata | reverse complement strand
CGAATCGCTCTAGTATAACTTTCGTGTACTGCTCTTGAGTCAAACGGATGCCATACTTGTCGCGATGGATAAGAAACGCCAAGAAATGATATGCAACTCCCACATCTTTTGTCTTGAAGCATTTTGCGACATGTTGCTTCGCACGCAACACATCAGGTTCCCTCCCCCCGATCAACATGTCGTCAACATTCAGGCGTGCAGGGTGCGCTGTATTCACGGCGAACACCATTCTGTTTACACCACACATCAAGTTTACCCTTAAATTCGGTACCGTTATCCGATCGGATAGTGTGCACAAGATTCCCGGTCTGACGTTGCCAAAACGTAAGTAGCTCGGTGAGGCAGAAGTAGAAGACTGCGAGAGGATCCCCTTGCTTCACCCCAGATGACGAGGGAATGTACTCTCCCGGTCTCATGCCCCTGAAGTAAACTTTGGATGGATTCTTGTAAGCAAACATGAAGAAGGGGGCGAGGTATGGGCAGTGTTGAAGCACAGCGTCGAGGATGGCGCTTCTACGTATCGTATTGAAAGCGTTCTTGAAGTCTGCGGACAGAATGGCAGCTTCAGGATCAACTTCCTGCGCTGCTTGCAAGGCATGTGTAACGATGGAAATGCCACCCTTGACACCAAAGCCTTGCTGCAACGGGGCGAAGGAGATGGCAGTATCTTCGATCATGGCCAGAGCGCATTTGCTGGCTATGCGGAAGATCACTTCACCAATGGCGATGGGCCTCACCCCCCCGTTTCCTTTGCGGAAGGCTACCCCGTCGCAGACAAGGAATTCTTCTAGACCTTCGAGGGAGCTGTTGAGCATAGCTTTGACCGCGCATCTTGTGCTCACTATCCGATCGTGTAACGGTACCGAATTTAAGGGTAAACTTGATGTGTGGTGTAAACAGAATGGTGTTCGCCGTGAATACAGCGCACCCTACACGCCTGAACAGAACGGTAGAGCAGAGCGAATGAACCGCACTCTGATCGAGCGCACCCGTGCATTGTTGATCCAGCGTGATTGTCCCAGAAAGTTCTGGCCCTTGGCGATGAAAGCCGCCAGCTTCACTCGCAATAGGGTTCCTACTACATATCAACCCAGGGTTTGTGGCTGGTCCTCCGCCAGCGCGTTGCACCTGTGGCGAAATTGTGCAGGGTAATGACGCCACCCATGCCATGGCATGCAAAAGCGTTGGCAGCAGCTATGCACACTATCGGCACAACATTGTCTGTGACGCCCTCCGCAATGCCACCAGCCGCGCAGGCTTTTCCAGCACTCGTGAGCCCTTGTATCGTGAGCTTGATCGCAACTGCAACACAGCCGGCCAAGCCCGGGGTGACATCTACACTCTCCTCACCCCTGGTCCCGGGCCCACTGCTGTGGATGCTGTGGTGACCCACCCCTGCACCGCCACTAACCTCCGCAACGGTGCTGCCACACGAACTGGAGCCTCCGCCGCGGGCGCCCGCACGCGCATGGACAATGCCTTTGCAGGTTACCGTGTTCAGGGACTGACCTTTTGCGCATTCGCTATCGAGTCCTATGGGTACCTTGGCACGACGGCTAGTGACTACATTCGCCACTTGGCTGTTGCTGCTGCTGGGACTGGTCATGTGAAGCATGGTAGTTTCTTGGCTAGTGTGCATAGAGAATTGAGTGTCGCGCTGTGCAAAGGCAACCACGCGCTTTTCCGAGCTGGGGTGTAGTTGTACACTCGTGCTAGTGGTCGTGCTCGTATTCCTGGGCTCCTCATTCCATCGGATGAGGTTGAGTAGCTCGCCGCTGCCCTCCCTACCGTTTCCTCTTGTTGCATTTTCCTGTCTTTAGCTAGGGTTCCAACCGCCCCCCTCCTAGTCATGCATTGTGCTTCATGACCGAGTCCTTGTCGATGTAACTAGATGCCCGGTCTGACGTTGCCAAAACGTAAGTAGCTCAATGATAGCAACTGCGATTTCATCCTTGCCGGCCACGCACAGAACGTCGGAGTAGGATGAGAAATCATCATGCACAGGGATTGCATATCGAGAACCATCGTATCCTTGAACCACACATGCAGCTGCGGTGGAAGCTCGAGTGGAGCGAGTCCTATAGCGCTACTCATCATGGTTAAAACATGCAGTTCATACACCAGGTATGTTTCAAGCCCACGTCTGTCACCACATCTACTTAAGTGCTCCCAGTAGGGTCTCCGGCCTACTTGTGCTGACGTATTTATATCACCATCACGTAGATAACCTGCAGGCGCAGTGGCACAGTCATGCGAGGATGGAGAGCAACTGGTTAACCAAGTGTGCACAAGCGTCTTGCCACGTATGCAACTGCATTCAAATCTGCGGTCGACTAGTGGACTGAGGAGACACACACTTGGGCTCCTTGAACGTATCGCTGTTGCACGGCAGCCAAGTACAGCCTCAGAGTGGATAAGTAAGCGGCAGACTTAAAAGGCACTGTGTCGTTACATCTTCAATATCGGCGTTAGCGCGAAGGAACCATCGGAGCCAGACCATGCATGCATGGTTGCATGCAAAATTACCACATAGGTACTTGTGCACAACCTGATTCGTTTCCATGCCATACCTACATGCACTCACTTCATGCAACGTACATAATGTGATGACATCGACAGGACGCGGGGGAGCGATCAAATGCAATAAACACTCAGGGACGTACATAACGTCCTGGCGATGTAATTACGTACATACTGCATGCATGATGGATAACATAGACAACGGCGACGAGCAGACATACATGGGAACCAAATGCATGACCACCATGTCATCGAACTCTTTACACCAAGTTTGGTGGCGGGGCCTTCTCAGAAGAAGGAAAAACAGAAAAAGCTGTCATAACCTCATCAGATGTAGATGTCCCGAAGGCAGCGACACCCTCAAGTCCACCGATCAACTGACCAGCTATAGGGTTCTGTCTGTGCCTTCAACATGCAATGATGTTCTGGTACATGAGCCATTTTATGGAGTTATGCCCGTAACTGTACACCCACTTCCTTCAACATCTGCAGGAGCCCCCCTGCAGGAGCCCCCCTGCAGCAGCAGCCACCCCTGCAGGCCTGTGATGACCACAAGGTCAACGCAAGCCTGTTGAGGCTGCTACAAGCTGAGGAAACATACCGGGCACATGTGAAGGAGACAGGCAGTGCAGGTGCAAATGTTCTGGCCTTCTCTGCCACTATGATGCAAGCGATCTAGCGCCTCACGGCAGCACTGTTGAGGGAAGGGGCATCTGCAGTGCCTGTCTTGTGCCTAAAGCGGCGGGAGTAGAGGTGGAGTCATGCATGGCCTCTTGACTGCACTCTCCTCGCCACGTTTATTGACACCATTGACCACTCACCAGTCGCGCCACAACATGTCAAACTAGCTGCTTGCATCCCTGAAGGCCATGCAGTCACCACTGCATGGCGATGCATGACACAATTGCGCATGCGCCTAGTCGGGGTACCCACCGACACATCAAGCGCGTAGCCTACCACGCCAGGAACCTTCTGCTGGGGGTGCGGGAGGGGGGGGGGGGGGCAGATGTGATCAAGTGGCTTTTCTTTGGGGCGAGAAGAGTTGTATCTGTTCCCGCGCCCAGGGGCCTCAGCACATGCCCCCCCCCCACCCCCCCACCCTGGGGACTGAAAAAGGACAGGAGGAAAAACATTTTATCGCGCCCGTGCACGTCGTTGTGATACGATACGAAGAATGCAGTGCAAAGGAACATCGAGCCTGCGGACCCTGCTGCACATGCTGAGACAGAGAGCCTGCGGCTGACCATCCTCAACAACTGAATTGGGGTCCCCCCACCCCACTGCCCGACCAGTTTCCTCCGAGCGCCGAATTTCTCCAGTGTGCACTCCCGCCCCTGTGAGGCCCCCTATCGCACGCGCGTACTACGTCCTCCATCAGCCGGATCTTTTGTACTCTTCCCCTGGCCCATGCACTTTCCATCCATAACACTTTCATCCATATCCCAATTCTGCATGCATATCATTGTAACGTGTTGTTAGGAGCTGCAAGTGTGCAGACCGTGGACTTCCTGGATGACCAACAGACATTGAAGGAATTGGTTCAACATATCGGGAGTTGGTTGTACGAACCACGGCCTCAAGAGCTGTCTCCTCATCGGGAAGGCCCTGATATTGTCTCCTCTTGGTCAAAGAGGTCACCAGTGCTGGCGCCAGAGCATGAACATGTATTCAACCATGTGAACTGGACTTAAGGACAACGTATCCTGCTTTGCAACAGTATTTAGCCATCCCAAGACATGTGAAAATGCATCGGAGCTGCAATAAAGGCTTTCGGCGCCATCGACACCCCGCCACAGTACTAAGGGACATTTTGTTGCTGATCCAATGCCTTCAGAAGCACTCATATTGGTGGTTTTGGACTTTTTTTCACAGGAACTGCTTTAGTGACAGCATGATCCAGGGCACAGGAAACGCTGAAGTACTTAAAGAGGGGCTCATCTGCAAGAAATGGTAGTCAAACATGTGTCAAAACCAGTTTTAACGCATAAGAAACATAACTCATGTCCGCTGCAAGAATGCATTAATCCGCGTTACCTCACCATTCCCATAGCACGATTTGTCCTGTTATCATTGCACGGTTCATGCATGCAAGACTTTTCCATGCCAGTACCTAAAACCAAGTATCATCACATATCTATACTGGCATTTAGACCTCGCCGGAAACGTGATCGCCACAGATGGTGTTGAAGCATTGGGGCCGCATCTCGCCTGCCTCACTGGTCTCACGCATCTTAATCTTGGTGCAAATCGAATCAACCCGAAGGGTTTCATGGCTCTTGCGCCTTATGTGTCTGGTGTATTTTATCTGAACCACCTTGAGTTATGTTCTGCAGCTGAAGGGTCTAGCATTGGGGTAGATGAAGTGCTGACGTCGCATCTTTCTCGCCTAACTAACCTCACGCACCTCAACATTAGTCAGACCATGTTCAGCTTTCAACATCTTGGGCCCTGTATCGCTTCTCTACCATGCATGCAACATCATAATGTCCAATGGTCTTTTCCTGAACCTTTTTTGTTCGCGAATTTTGCACCCCATCTTGGTGGCATGACTTTGTTACGGCACCTAGAACTTAGTGGCAATGGAAACTGTGCAGTTCCAATTTCACAACTAGGACCCTATCTGACATTGCTGGAAAATCTGCAGGGTCTTAACCTTGGTTCAAACTGCATGGAAGCAGAATGCGTCAAAGAGATAGCGCCATATCTTGGTTCCTTGCGTTGTCTGAAGCACCTTGATATGGGTAGCAATTCTTTTGGCGCAGAGGCTGTGCACGTTTTGGGGCTTCATGTTACACATGTGGTTGAGCTTGAAAACCTTGTTATTGATTCAAATGGCATCGGTTCAGGTGGTGTTAGAACTCTTGGTCCTCTGTTGTTAAGACCAGTAGCTCTCCGTAGTTTATGGCTTGGATCGAATGATATAGATGGCGAGGGCGTTGGCGCGTTAGGACCGTTCCTAGCCATGCTCACAACGCTAAGTCATCTCGATCTGAGCGGCAATGAGTTTGGTGCTGAGGGGTAGCACTGGCGCAGTATCTTGCCAGCCTCACCTCCCTGCACCATTTGAATCTGTAACAGACGTGTATTGGCCCAGAAGGTACCAGAGCTTTGGCACCTGATCTTGCAAAGCTGATTTCTGTGCACGAGCTCATTTTCAGCGCCAACGCGATTGGCGCCGGGGGTGCTGAAGCTCTCGCGCCCCATGTAGCCACTTGGACTGCTCTACGGCGCCTTCATCTCGGTGAGAACAGTGTAGGGTCGCAGGGTATTGGAGCTCTGGGGCCTATTCTCGGCAGCCTGCGCTCGTTGCAGCACCTTGATCTTGGGTGCAATTGTATCAGGGCTAATGGTGTTGCATCTTTTGCGCCATATATCACCAACCAAGCCTGTTTGCAGCACCTGGATCTGTTGGTAAATGATCTGGGCGAGGAAGGTGCAGGAATGCTTGGTCATTATCTCGCCCGCCTAACATCATTGACGAGAGCGGAACTCGCCGGCAATAACCTTTCCGAGATGGGCGTTCGGGCCCTGCCTCCTGATGTGTACAATGTGCTGGGACCATATGCATGGTTGTAGGGCAATGCCGGTAATCTGCAGTAGGCCGAAGCTTGACAAGAATACCCAGAACATCAGGTGTGGTGCTCGATTTTGAATTGAGTGGTTTATGATTGCTGTCGTTGGGCGGTAAATTACATTTTTTCCGCGGCGTACTTTATATTGCTAGGCTCTGTGGTGCATTGCTCAGCCTGCCCATGTATGACTCACTGCTCGATTGCTATTTCTCACTCGCACACTTTCTCTCTCAAACAATTTTCACATGTTGCATTTCAGCAGTCCTGTCAATCTTATATCATGCACACCCCTTAACTCTACCCATTCTGGCTATGACGGGGGTCTTGATTCCCTTTGCTTTACAACCGATCTATTTATATGACAAGGCCACTACCAGAAGGTATTGGTCATTCTCCAGAAAGCTCTGCACAATAAAGGTTCCTAATGTTACTCCATGGATCGAAGTAAAATACACTATATGTCACTATTGGTATGAAATCATCAGGTCTTGCATCGTCAGTGGACTGCATGTAAGATCGTGGGCATATTTCAACAACAATGAAGCTGCTGCATGTCACCAGTTCAGAAACCTGCACTGTACAGTGTTTTCTTTCCTTTTAAGTACTAAGTTTAACTACAGGGTTCTTACTAGGACTTCATTGCACGCAACTTCACGTCCCTAGCTCCTAAACCCTATACCTTGCAGATCACTTTTCTATCCTTCGCACAGCACTAAACGCAGGACATACTCATTTCTGGTTCCAATAATCATTTCTCTTTCCCACCTACCCTTCACACTTGCAGATACCTCTGTGACCACAATGCGTGCTTACATCTTCTTCTTCCGGCGGCGGCAGTCCTCCTGCTGTTTTCCCCTCACGCCATCTTGGCTGATGTTTACCAAGCAGACGATGAGCGAAGCATCGGTAGCAACCTCCCGCATGGGTGGGTCGATGCCACGTTTTTGGATGTGCAAGGCATTGATGCTCGCATATCGGTGTCAACAGGAACCTGCTACGTCCCAGCTACTCAGGTCGTCACAACTTTCTGCAGGGTGAGCTTCTGCAGCATCAAAGTGACATAGCCGATCTCCAGAGGATCCTGCGCAGATGCCGCGCAAACCCTAACGCATTCCTGAATATGCCTGATGGGCAGACCATAGTGGTGACATTCCTCGAGAACGCAATGAGACGGGTGTCTGCATTGCTGGCCTTGTGGCATCAGCTGTTTCCGATGCACTGTTTCGCGTCCGCCAATGCTGCGCAATGCGGATGTCTGAAGACGTGGTGGGGTGGTGGCAAAAAAATTGGCATCATCGGTAAAAGACTCTCACGATAATTGCGTGAATGGGTACAACAGCAGAAGAAACGCACTCCTTGTCACAGACATGTAGAATGACTGTGTGAGGTGCATCAGAGAGAATGGAGGGTGCCATTGTGCGTGCTGGGACCCGCTCAAGTCCATTCAAGGGCGAGAACAAGGACCAGGCATCCGATGCTTTATACCATTACAGTCCCAGCTGTAACCAAATACTTCATTCTTCAGTAAATACGAATCTTGCATATGGAAAAGGTGATTGCTACTAGCTGCTATGGTTCTGGATTGGTTGATATTACCTAGATCGTTTCGCTGTGCTGTCCAAGGAACATCTACACCTCTGTGTCATGCAGATGTAACTACTGGTATCCTGTGCATCCCCTACCTTTCCGGTTCGCAAGGATAGGTTGGCATATTTTCAGTTTGCTGAGTGCTATGGTGGAGTTTGCAATATTCCTCGCTGAACCAACCTGTAGTATTCGTTGCTGAACCAAATAATCAAAGTCCGCAAATTGACATATATACAGCGCAACACGGAAGAACAGGAGGAACTGGTCATTGAGAGTTCATATACAAACAGTCAAATGGACAGGCCGCAGGCCTGCGTCCTGTCGCGCACAGGAAACCTCGAAGTCACAGATGGCTGATCATGAAAGCTGGCACAACGTTTGTGTGCAGCTGCTTGATGCATGATGTGAATATGCTTCAAGAAGGGGGTAACACGCGACTAGACAGCACCTACATACATGCTGGTCGCTATTGCTATACACGGTTTGTACCCAAGCATTTCTGACGGATAAAGGCGAGTGACGGAGAATCTAATGGCGGATTGACGAGATTTCACTGTACTGGTATACTCATCCATTATGTTATCCTAATACACGGCATGCATAGATCACCTGGAAGTGATCATATCGACACGGGAGAGGGAATAAGGCGCCGAAGGAGGTGGGCCCAGAGAGTTCATACAGAAGCAGTTGCATCGACATGACATGGGAAACCACACAAACGCAGAAGGCTACAATCTGGCACGGCGTTTGTGTGGGAGCGCCTCCCGCGGCAGCTGCTAGTTCTACCAGGATGGGAGGGTGGTAGCTAGATGTGCACAGCTACAGCTGAGCCTGTAATCTCACTAGCTACTGTATGTACCCTAAATGCAAGCCGGCACGATGAATCACTTAGCGGTGCACGGGGTAGCTATGCGCACATACACACACCATGCGTCAGGACTAGTGTTCTGACGACGATCTGGGCTTGGGCACGAGGCAGAGCTGGTGTAAGAAGGAAACGTAGGTGGCTTGATGAGTAGGACCTTCCATTGGTACTGCATGCATGGATCGTACAGTTATCGCGTCTATTCACAAGAATCGTTATGAGACGATGCCTGGTGTTATTTCTCCAGTCTGTTGATTTATGGCTGGTAGTGGAAAAGGCTGACGATTCTCGAAACCTTACATAGAGTGCACCATACATGCGTGGTGCAGATTTAGCACCTGAGCATTCCTCGGTCTGATCGCATTGCAGCTCGCTCTTGAGATCTTGAGATCGCCAGCGGACATCAGTCACTGTGACCTCGGTGACTCACTGCACGGTGCGTTCATGATCTCCTTAACACGGTGATAAAACTGGGTTGTTGCATGTAAAACGAGCCTCGCATTTTGCTTGCTCGACACCGCTGGAAATGCGCAGAGAGCTGCGCCGGTTTGAACGGTTCCAGGCTCTGTTTCTGGGACGATTTTACATGCCACACGAACGGCCTGCAGTTAGGATTATATCGCAGGAAAAATCAAGCCTCTGAATGTTGCTGTCGAAACCTTGGGTGAACATTTCTCTGGATGGTTGTCGCCTCATGGCACCTCCTTTGCACGTATGCATCTCTCTCTTCTCTGTCAGTTGTTCTCTCTTCGCATTTCGGGTTCGCTAGGGTTTGTGTGTCTTGCCCTTTGATGCCGTCTCCGTGAGCTCTAAATGTTGCAACAGTCAGCAACACAAGCCAGCTGCAAAAAAATGTGTCACTTCAGTCTCTCTGGATCATGCGTGGTTGCAGCAGTATGGCCCTTGTCATCCCTGTTTCGGGTTTTCTGCTGCACCGACAACGTTGTGGTGCATGCATTTTGGTGTGGTTGCACATCCATTACATAATATGATCGTTAAGCATGCATGAGGCTGAGATTGTATGCAGCGGTGACCTGCACTGACCAGTAGCTGAGAGCTACTGACTGTATGTATGGCAGTATGCCTTGGATTGTGTGAGTAGGTTCTGCCTTTCGGATACACTCGCTGTCCAATCTATTCAATCACTGAAACAGAGTATGGCCATATAGTGCAGCACCTCCAAAATATATTCTGTCTGCTGTTCCCCCCCCCGAAATGGGCCCATGCAGTTAATGCTTATTTGCTGTTTCAGTAGATTATGTTTCATACGTAGAGCCTTGAACGCACAGGCTTGGTCTCTTGCTTTTTTCTTTCGGTCTGCACACGCATCACTCGCTTCACTGGTGCTATAACCTTTACATAAAGCTCTTCTTGGGTATGGTTTCGTGGTTCCCGACTAACCATACATTTTTTTTTCTTCCGAAGTTAAGAGTTGCCTTAACTTGGGACACTGTGTGTGTAATTTTCGTTACCTGATGCATACAAGATTCCAAGATTCCATTGGTACTCCATGCATGCATGCATGGCGAGGTCGGTGTTAACGAGACTTCTGAAGATCCGTTATGAGAAGAGGCACGGTGTTATTGATCTATGTGTCGACAAGTCTTAGATCGGGCACTTTTTTTGTCAAGTCGGGAAACGGCATATATATAGTGTAGTGCTAGTGTGCGGCGTGTACTCCGGATGTTCGTGTTGCAGTACCGACTATATATACCGCGTGCACCCACGTGCAATCTTCGGACTTGTGCATTCTGTGAACTCTAGCACTGTTTGTACCTTCGGTGGCTTGCTGCACGGTGCGATCACGGTCTTCTCAACAACACTGTGAGCAAATGCGGATGGTTGAACGTATCGCATGGCTTGTTTTCTGGGTGAGTAACAGTGCTGCAGATGCGGAGGGGCTGCCCTGGTTTGTATCAGTCTCGACTGCACATGTGTTTATCCGAACGCTCACGCCTCCGTTTCAGCTATGGAATCGACTTCTCCGATAAATGAAGTGCAGTCAAAGCACACATCCAGAAACGCATACATCTGAAGCTCACTTCGTGTCAAAAATGTACACAACCCCAGCCTCATGCATGCTGCACAATCTGAAGACGTGATCGATGTGCACAACTTTAGGTGTCTCGATGTGTAACTACCTCGGGTTGATGCATGCACCGGAGTCAGGAAACGAGCTCTCTATGCACGCAGCCACTGCCCCCCATTCCCGGCTATGTTCAGTCTCCCCCGCTGTCGATTCAACCAAGGTCTCTGACCACTGAGACATGTAGAGCACCAACACCTGCCTCCACCTTCTCTGTGTTTGGTTCTTAGCTCAAAACGAGTATGGTGTAGTCCCCGAAATATTCATTATTTCTTATTCTTAGGCTTCTCCTGCTTCTCGTGTATCCTTCCTCTCGTGCAGTGGTTGACAAAGTTTCCCATTTCTGCTCGGGCTCCGCCCAGCTGACCTGCCCAACCTATTCAACATTTCCCACCAAAACTAAGGGCGGGACCAAAACCAAATGGGGGACCCTTTCAAAGTCATCTTCTTATCACCATTTTCCCCAAATACTGGTCGTGAGCACGACGTGCTGTCAGCCAGTGCTCGCGTATAAATAAAACAAATAAATTATTGTGTGACTGCTTGCAGGTGCCCCCTAAGCCACCATGCGTTCGTCTTTCTTCTTCCAGGCGGTGGCAGTGCTCCTGCTGTTTGCCCCTGAAGCCATTTTGTCCGATGCAAGCCCCAACGCGAACGACCCTCAGCCAGGATGGGACGAGGACAAATTATACAACGTGCAAATCATGGATGCCAGGCTTCTGCTCCTGAACAGTGATGATCCACTGCACCCAACTGACTCCGGGATGTGGCAACTCGAGTACAGTGATCTTGTTCAGCAACAGCAAGACATTGCTGACCTCTTAAGGGTTCTGCGAAGGGCCAGGGGGCCAAATCAATCGTTTGCGAACATGACTGGTAGTAGCACTACTTGGGTTACTTATCTTGAAGACGCGATGAGGCGGGTGACGGCACTTTTGGCTTTATGGGAGCAGACTTTCCCGATGCATTGCTTCTCCTCAGCTGGGGCGGCGCGCCGCAGGCTTCAGAACTGGTGGGGGAAACCAGGTAATTTGAGCAAAAACTCGTACCAGCTTTGCATCAGCGGCAGAGATGCCTATGAGAATGACCTGTCTGTGTCAGCGAGGCTGAGTGACTGTGTGAGGTGCATCAGAGAGAGTGGAGGCTGCCCTTGCAAGTGCTGGGACACTCTGAAATATCACAGTGGCGGCAGCCGCGACAAGGCCACTGAGGCAATCTTCAAGTACACTTCCGGGTTTGACCAAGTGAAAACTGTGTACTCCAACCTTGCGTCTGGTCGGGGGGACTGCTGGTAGATATCACCAGTGATCTGGTTGTTTGTTTGTGTATGGTGGATGGTGGATTGTTGTGTTTCTTGGCTGTGTTTTGAATTGGTGCGCGTGAGCGATTTCGACCCGTTTTCGGACGTTGCATCATTGCTTTGAATTTTGATTGGTGTAGCATTCATTGTTGCCAATTTGTATTATCGGTAGACCAATATTGCTTTCAGATTAGGCCTCTGAAGAAGTGTTAGTTGTTGTGTCTTTGCATTCTTGATCTGCCGCATATACCCGAGGTTGCTTGAAGCGAGACGAGATGGAGTGGTAGAGGGCGTTCAGAATTGATTGTAACTTCACGATGGTCCTCACTCAACGACATTCATGGTTCAAATCATGACGTGTAGAAGTTGGTCCTGTGCACTTCTGCTGGACGGCCTGAACTCCGATTCCATTCCAATGTGGGGTCGCATCGCTGACGACACATTCTGGCTTCCCATTTGTCAGGTACATTCTGCATCCTGTGAGTCATTTGTTAGATATCATATTCTTCCTCAAGACATTTGCGAGAGTTTGACGCCATCTGGTGCAAGAAAGGCGGAAGATGTGTTGGAACATAGCTGAGCCCAGATGTCCATCGGTTAAAGTAGGCTAGGATGACATCGATACTGACACGGCACATTCATGAGAATGTTTGTGTACTCACTTGCAATATTCCTTGAGGCCTTGACCAAGGCATCCTTGTACGTTCACTTCAAGCGTTCCAGCACGGTTGCATACATCAAGGCTAGAAGATTATGGATGCTGACACTAGAGTCTCGGCAAGTCACTTTTGCACACTCACTCCCTCGAGGGTTTATGCTGCCTCGAGCTTTCGATTCTGTGCGCGTCTGGTATGCTAACGTGGTCAGTGGCACGGTTCATAAGCTTGAAAGGCGCAACATCATTTAGTATCAGAAACTAAGACGCCTGAAACAGAAAGCAAATACCGACTACCAGGATGCAAAAACAATCTGTAAGGTAAGAACTCAGAATACTGGCCGAAGTTATAATCCTACACACAAGCAATACACAGCGGCTGCACAAGAGAAGCACAGCCGTGCTGAACGGCCAGCCCGACCGGGCAGGCCACCGCTGTCCACCAGATGCCACTCGCCATGAGTCACTAGGATTAGCCATATAGGGAGGGCGCCGTGATATTGAAGCGGCCACCAATTCGCCGCGGCAGGCGTGGAATTTTCAGCTTTTAGCAGAAGCTTAGAACCATGGTTACAGCAGGGGCGGCGGGCAGGGGTGTGTAAAGTTACAGGCTGAACTCCATAGCATACCAGCAAATCATCGCGTGCCAACTTAGCTCGACCTTGCACTCATGACGCAGCGGGCAGGGGGAGAGGGAAGACCTTCAATATGGAAAAGTCGCTCGTGACCAGAAGACCAGAAGGGATGTCAATCCAGCTGCAGAAGCACCAGAATGTGTTGGTGCCACTGGAAGTCATATCCAGGAGCTCTGTTCTGCTCCAGCATCTCCAACAATTAGACGACGATAACCATGAATGGGTCGTGTTCCCCCACGGAGTTCTACGCAGCTGGCGTGCTGCCGTGGATGCTCTTAACGGTTTTACACCCTTCTCCTCGTTACACATCGGCTTCCGCAAGGAGCTGATAAAATTCTTCGAGGCAAGTGTAAAACATCTACGAACCCTCATGTCTGTCAGCATGTTATGTGCTCTGTCTAACGTGTCATTGTGCACACACTCGAGGATATTCGTCGCATGATGCAGCCTGCAAGCACACGTCGAGCTTGACGTATGTCTTATATATATGGTGTATGTATGTGTTTATACAGCTTCAGCAGCGCGTGTGTGGCAGTCGGGATTCCAACTGATCACTGCATCTGCCAACCGTGATCCTAAGCAGCCACTGTAGTAATCTTCCAAACCCGACCAGTTAGAAGGTACATCCGCCAGTGCATAAGCTTTTGGAGGTTTGCAGCAGCAGCAGGTGTTTACAGGCAGCGGACTACCTGGATGATGAAGATACACTGGACAAGTTGTGTCAGGTGGTTGGCCAATGCTTGTTCAAGCCAAGACCTCTGGATCAGTCAAAAAAGGCACACTCTGATGAATTGTCACCATGTCCAGAAGGCTCTGCAGCACTTGCACCTGAGCACGGAAAGGTTTGTCACTCCGAGCATCTGAGACTCCAAAATGTGATCATCATGCCGTCTGTTGCCGATTATTGGGGTGGTAGCAACATACCATATCGCATGCTGTTGTATAATATGATATGGGTTGTTGTTTTCTTCTTTGTTTTGGTCCCAGCTGTTAAATGGTGTGCCACCTTCTTACACAGCCAAGTCTGCGTCTCGGAGCCTGACCCCCAGAGATGGCACCGACAAACGGACTTCCGATCAACTCCCGTCTAGTTGTCTGTCAACACATGCTATGGTCGCTGAGCGGGTTACTTGATGCAGTATGTACAGCTGTGGATCGCGCGTTTGCATGTACGCCATGCATGTATGCCAGTGCATGGCAGCAACGTAGCCACCTCCGTGCATGACTAGGACCTGCCATCACCAAGGCCTAGAACACATATACTCTAGGGACGCACATTTATGGGCTGTCCCACATCTTTGGGTGTGGTGAGGCAGACGTCTTTCCCGGCTACGACGTGATGTTCCCGATTGATGTTTTATGGTTGTGTCGTCTGACGAAAACTATGTACCAGGGGTCCACAAGCACCTTGCTACAAGGCACTTGAAACTTCAGTATTCAGATCGCATCGAAGGAAAGTGACATGTGCAACGATGGCCAAAGATGGATGCCACTGATCACCAGTGTCGCGTAGTTAGATAGAACAATCCGGAATGCTTCTGACTGGTTTTCAGGTGTGTGACCTGAAAAATGAAGCGACACTGGTGATCACTGATGGATGCTCTGTGCAGATTCTCAGGATGTCAAACGATCTTGCTGTTCTCATTCTGCAGTCCTCCCGTTCATGCCTCCAAAAAAAGGTCGAGCTGCTTCCTGCTGATCTCCACGCTGCTGCGATTCATGCTGCATACCCAAGCATTCATGCAGACCAGGCCATCAGCATCCGTCCCATCGGCCACGTCAGCAGCCAACTTGCAAAGACGCTGTGGTCTCAGATCTCAGGTGTTACTCGCTTGGATTTAGACTTCAGGTTCACTTCTAACGCAGAGCATAGTGAGCGAGTTACCTGTAGACTGTGGGACTTGAAGGACTTGAGGAGCCTCGATCTACACAACAAGGATCGCGCCTCTTGGTGTAATGGAACCTTGGCCCTACACCTCCGCCGGTTCACATGCCTGCAGCACTTGGACATCTCAAACAACGAACTTCGATCAGAGGGCGCCAAAACCTTGGGGCCACACCTCTTCTACCTCACAACTCTGACGCATCTCAGCGTCAAGGAGAACTCGATTACTGCAGATGGCGCCAGAGCTCTGGGTCCCAACATCGCAAACTTAAAACTCCTGATGCACCTAGACTTGAGCTGCAATGATGTCGGTTCAAAGGGCACCGCATCGTTGGCACCTTGTCTAGCCTGCCTCACCTCCTTGCAGCATCTCGACCTCAGTGAGAATCGGATTACAGAGCGCGGTCTCAGAGCTTTGGGGCCCTACCTCATCAACCTCACAGCCCTTCAACACCTCAATCTCAGAGATGTCGACATGCGTGAACGAGGTTACCGAGTACTGGGTCCCCATCTTGCCATCCTGACGTCTCTGCAGTACCTGGACATGTCCGTGAATCATCTTGAAGAAGAGGTCTCCAGAGCTATGGGTCCCCATCTTGCGCATCTAACGTCTCTGCAGCACCTAAACCTTAACAATAATCTGTTCGGTTCGAAAGGCGCCAGAGCTCTGGCGCCCCATCTTGCGAAACTCGCATCCCTACAGAGCTTGGACATGTCTACAAATGAAATTGGATCAGCTGGTGCGATAGCTTTGGGCCCCCATCTTGCCCATCTCACATCCTTGCAGCGTCTGGTCTTGAACCACAATACCTTCGGACCAGAGGGTGCGAAAGCTCTGGGCCCGAATCTTGCCAAACTCAAGGACCTGCAGCACCTCAACTTGTCTTTTGCCTGGCTAACAGCAGAAGGGGCAAACGCACTGGAACCCCACCTTTCCAAGCTCAAGGCCCTGCAGCACCTCAATCTAGAAGTGAACGCTTTTGGACACGTGGGTTCTATAGCTGTGACCCGCAACCTCTCCCGTCTCGCATCACTTGATGTCCTGAAACTTGGGGGAAATGCGAATTGTTCCCAAGGCGCCAAAGAACTTGTGCCACATCTAGCTGAGCTTAAGTCTCTGCAGCACCTGGATCTCAATGGTTACAGGCTCAGTACAAATGGAGTCAGAGGTCTGCTGCCAAAGCTCTCCAGCCTCGTACCTCTACAGCGCCTGGACTTGAGCTGCAATTACATTGACGAAGAAGGATTCAAAGTTCTGGGACCCGTCCTGCGCTTCCTCACGTTACTGCAGCGTCTGGAACTTGGTTGCAACAACATGGGTGCAATGGGTGCTGCATTTCTGGGGCCGCATCTCGCCACCCTCACAGCACTGGAGCACCTGGACCTATCATCACACAGGATTGGTGCACTTGGAGCCAACGCTATAGGTCCCCATCTTGCTCCGCTGACATCCCTCAAGCACCTGAACTTGGGGTGGAACAACATCGGTTCACATGGAATCAACGCTGTAGCTCCCCATCTCCCCTGCCTGCTAAGTCTCGAGCACCTCAATCTCTCTTACAATGACATCTTTCCAGATGGAGCTGAAACTCTCAGGAGTTGTCTTGAAATCAACCCCAACCTGACTCATCTGGATCTCTCAGACAACCACATTGATGCACTGGAGGCTGGAGCTCTGGGGCACCATCTTGCCTGCATCGCCCACCTGAAGCGCCCAGCCCTGATGTTTCCGAAGAAGCGCAGCATTGAAGATGTAAAACACAGCTTCCCACATGCTGCACCTGACACTGTCAAAACCACCACGCCCAGTCCAAGACCACCTGGACACATTTGATGTTACGGGTAGCGCCGTCCGGCCTCTGTGCAGCTGCACGTCTAGTATATGTGGTTCAGTACCAGCTGGCATCGAAACTGCATTCTTGTGTCCTTTCTCGGCAGAGCAACGCAATATTTGATGAAAGGTAATGCGCGGTGTACGTGCAGCAGTGTCGTAGTGAGGAGGCAGCAAGGGGATCTAGAGGTGGCACTATAGGTTGATGGTTGGATGCATGCATTCATGCATGCATGCAGCACCGGAGGGAACACAGCTGTGTTCCCTTCTGGTAACTGGAGCCCTGTGCACAGGTGTCCAGTCCTTATGCAAGATGTTTGCACAGCAAACCAATTTTGGAAACAAACCTGTTACGATTATAGCGCCGAAGTATGCAGGTTTAATACAATGTAACGCTCTTGCAAATGCACTGCACTTGAGATTCCGGTCAGCACGTTTTGAAGGTCGCATGCATTGCTGACATGGAGGTCTGAGATATATCCCCCCCAGGGGGATTCTTTTCCCCCCCTGAAAGGGGGGGGCAGGGGGGGGGGCGGGTTCCCCCCCTCCCCCGGCTCTCCCAGCCCCGCCACATCCCGCACCCCTCCAGTGCCCCCTGCCAGCAACCCCAAACCACTCTCTGATGCTCATCTCATCTGATTCTGTAACCATGTTCGTCTGATGTCCCAACCCCCGTGCGCTGCGCCTTGCTCCTTGCGAACTCCCCCCCGGACGGAGATGCGCAGCTCGTCGCCTCCTCCTGCTCCCCTGCGGTCGCTAGGGCTTACTCTTCCTGTGGGTTCTTCCGGATGCGCCTTTCGAGAGCCGCCACCAGCAGTGCTAGCCCACGGCGTCGGGCCATATTATCCCTACAATTCTGTGTTGCACCTCTGCTGCCGACTTGTAGTGATAATGTTTACGTGTGTGGCACAGTCTCTGTGGCACAACAGGTTGTTCATCTGGCTTCGCCTGTTTATTGACGTGTGTTTCGAATCACGTTTTAAGTCTTGCTGTGCAGTTGCCGCTTGGGTTGGTGCTACAGATTCTCCAACGTGTCAGCACGCTTTCTACGTTAGCGCGAACGATGGCAGCAGGTAATGCTTGCCAGCAGGACACAGAAGTCTGCACGGATACACAAGATAGTACGATGCACTTATTGGTTAAAAGAAGTCGCTCTATAGCAAGATATTCATATGCCCTACGGTCGAATTACGTCTGCACAATCTCCTCATCGAACGAAGCTGTGGAAATCACGATCCCATTCTTCCACAGCCTCACGTACTCAACGTACTTTAGGCCGCTAAGATGTGCCAAGAGATCTAACACACCCTCCTCTCCTAACTCGTTTTCATACAGCTGCAGGTCGCGCAGGGCTGTGAGGCGGGAAAGGTGGGGCCCCAGCGCACTACCACCCTCTGGCCCAATCTCACTGCAGCTTAGATTGAGATAACTCAGAGCAGTGAGGCTGGCGAGATGTGGCGCTGGTGCTGCAACACCCTCAGTCCCTAAGTGGTTCCACATGTTATGGAGATGCTGCAGAGACACTAGACGCGCAAGGTGAGAGCCCAGAGCTCTGGCGCCCTCGGCTTCAAATTCATTGTAGCTGAGAAAGAGCACCTGCAGGGCAGTGAGGCGGCCGAGGTGTGGTGCCAGAGCTATCACACCCTCATTCTTCAGCTCATTACCACTGAGACACAGAAGAGTGAGGGATGTGAGGCGGGCGAGGTGTGGCGCCAGATATCGGGCTCCCTGAGCACCTATGTTATTATTGCTGAGGTCAAAGTCATGCAGGGAACTTGCAAGGTGACAAGCCACAGCAGAGATGCCATATAGCCCAATTCTATTGTCACCAAGACCAAACTTCTGCAGGCATGTCAGGCCAGCAAGATAGGGCGCCAGAGCTTTGGCACCCAGGAAACCTGTCAAGTAGGAACATAAACTCAGAGTCTGAAGAGATGCGAGACTTCAAATTGCCTGCCCCAGAGATCTGAGACCTTCTGAACTGCCCTCACGAATGTGATTGCTGTCTAGGTTGAGCTTCTGCAGGGATCTCAGGTTGGCGAGCTCAGGCCCGAGAGCACTGGCGCCAATGCTTCCGATTAAGTTGGAGTGAAGATCAAGCTGCTGCATGTATGTCATGCGTGCAAGATATGTCCCCAGGAATATGGCACCATGTACACAGACCGAGGCTCCATATAGGTGGAGTTTCTGAAAGGAAGTGAGGCGGGTGAGGTGGGGAGCCAGTGCTTTGACACCCAGAAGTCCTGACGCATTGCCTCCAACATTGAGGACCTGCAGAGATTCAAGGACCTGCAGAGATTCATAAGGCGCCAGATGTCTGCAGGTTACTGCACACATGCCGCACACTGGTAGGTGCAACTCCTTCAGGGCTGTGAGGGCAGCAAGCTGAACACACACAGCTGTGGCACCGCCACCTCTGGCATAGCCACCGCCACCAAAAACGCGGATGTTGCGAATCTCTAGAGTCTGCAGCGACTTGAAATCCCTGAGACGAAAAGACTGAAACTGTTGGAGAGAGGCAGTTGATGTACTGCCAATCTGCAGTCGCGTTACACCGGCGATGAGGGGCCAAAGCACCTCGGCCACCTCGGAACTGATACCGCCGACGTCAGAATTCTCGATCGAATCGTCTTCTGCTACAGTCGGGTAAGCTGCGTGCACTACATTTCTGTGGAATTGTGTAGGTAGCAGTGCGATCTGATCACGCAGCGGTGCCGAACAGTGCTCCAGAATTCTAGCAACGAGATGAGGCACCTCCCCGAGCACCTGCACATCTTCCACAACCTAGTTAGAAAAGGAAGCTTTATGGAGTGCCTTCAATTCAGATAACAGTAGGTCACACCTGAGACTGGTAGTGGCTCCCTAAACACAGAGTCCATCAGATGCTGAGAGGTAGAGGGCGCACCACACAGCTCCATGGGCATCAAACGAAACTCGAAGTTACCGTATGGCGTGACAAAACCTGTTTTTGGGACATCTTCAACACGCATGCGCACCTGATAGAACCCTGAAAACAAATCCAATTTACTGAATACAGTAGCAGTCCTGACGCGCGCAACAAGGTCTGCAATGCGGGGTAGTCTATAAGCGATGCGATTCAATGTTTTACTGTTCAGCTTCATACAGCTTCATATATATAATATATATATATATATATATACATATATTCAGCTGATACACATGCGCGAAGTTCTTTCTCCAGTAACGGGATCAACTTTCTTGGGCACAAACAGTACAGGCGCAGCCCAAGAGGATAGGCTGGGTGTTATCCACCCCTTGGCCAGCAGCTCTTTCAAATATTTTTGCACCTCTGCATCTTCATGCGGTGTGAACGGGCGCTGGGGTCGCGCGTAAGGCGCTTCCCCCGGCGCTGTGTCGACGCAATGCTCAATGGGCTTGCCCTCGGGACCGAACCTTTCGGGCGGCAACCCACCGGGAATTTCTGAAACCAAAATATCACGAAAATCTGCCAAAACAGGTTGAATTTCAGGGTGCAAAGAACCTGGACCTGAAAACAGAGGATCGTCGGCATCGTCATTCACATGCATGACACAACATTCAGGGATGGCATAACCCAACAATGCCTGGGATCTCGCAGACGCACTCAGCGAGAGCCTGGAGATTGCACTAAAAGATCACAATTCAAACCTCTCTGAGTTCAAGGCAGGGAGTTTCTCGTCAGCGATCGCATGCAAGATCAAACTAGCACCCTTATACTTAACACTCATGGTGCGAGCACGCCAATCAAACAACAGGATTGACTTGGTGAAAGAATGACATGCCAAGAACGCAATCAGATGCATCCATGTCAACCACTAGGAACTCATGTTTGACTCGAAAGGAACTCAATTTCAATTCTAGAGCACACGTGACACCCAGGATTCGCACCGACCCATCGGCAAGATGAGCTTCGGAAACTGATAAATGATTGTATGAAATCCCGCTGTTGCGCAGGTACTCAGATGATACAAAGGAGTGGGTCGCACCACTATTGGGCAAGGCTTCCACATAAGCACCAGCCAGAAGACCATCGAAGGGTAGGCTCTTGCGGCCAGTAAGCAAGCGTGTGAAGCGCAGAGTAGGAGCCCCACCTGCCACGGGGTAGACTAGGTCGTCGTCCTCGGCCATATGCTCCGAAGGAGCGAATTCCTGAGGATGGTGCGTGGTTTCCGAAGGCGGCGCTACAAACACTGGGCGACCCCCATAAACAGACCCAGGTTTGCTGTGGGAAAGACATCAGGTGAAACTTGACACAGCTAACAATATGCATGCATGCAAGATGCAACAAGCAATGCAGGTGTGCGATGCAAGCGGCGCGCCCAAGCACCTGCTGCCCTCAGGCGATGTTGCCCTACGGCTGCCCTGAGGCCAGTTGCCCTCAGGCGGGTATGCCCTCAGGTTCTTCTCCCCTAGGGACTGCTCTTTCCATTCGCCACGCGCTTTCTTTTCTGCTATTTTGCTGCACGCAGTATGACTGTGATCATCATTTTTGCAGCAGAAACACTTGTGCTGCTGTGGTGCACCCTTGCGAGGGTGCCAGTCAAATGCATTCAAAGCAGGAGGTGGCGTGTGAGAACGGGTAGAAGTATCTTTGATACTAGCAACTTGCACCAATTGACTAATACTGTGGTCAGGGTGCTCAACACGCTTCTCTTACAGGTGACGTTTCAAGTCAGGGCGGAGGGAAGCACACAATTTAGTGAGAAGGGTGGCCTCAGAGGGCCGATATTTCCACGCTATGGCAGCGTGTGCAGCTTGCAGCTGCAATAGGTAGGCGCAGTATGCTTGAACAAATTGTGAACGCAGTTGTCGTGCGTCTTCCTATTTGGTCTGAAGACCAACGAGGTCAGATTCAGATTGTTGAAACTGCGTCACGAATAAATCCTGAAATACTTCGTATGATGAGAACACACCACGCTTGTACATAGACCTGAACCAAACTGCAGCCACAGAACCGGCTGGGAAACATCCAACAAGCACAAGCATGCGCGTTTTCAGCGCACCTGGATTGTGCGTCAAGCCATACAACTGAGGCTGAGCTTCAAAGAACAGTTCTAGTTGAAACAGGAAATCCTCGAGAGACGAGGCGTTCGAGAGACGAGGCGTTTGAGTTCCCTTTTAACTCGGAAAGCTTCATCGCGTCACGAGGCAGGGGTGGCACTCGGGTGACGGCTACAAGGTCAGGGTTGCCAGGGTCGTACCTGACGTCGTTGCAGCCGCCTGGGCAGGGTGAACAACAACAGGAATAACAACAGGTACGGCAATCTCATCATTATCCAAAGCAGGATCGTCATGAACAGGAAGAGGCTGATGCCCGCCGACAGCTCCTTCCTCGAGATCAGCAGAGCCATCCTGGGATGCAGCAATGGCGGCAATGGCAGCCTCAGCGTCGATGTTCATAATAGAGTGATAGATTGTACCTGATCGTGTAGGCATACCAAGAATATAAAACACAGGGAGTGAATTGTCGTAACCGGACAACTATATGGCAATTGCATCATGCTCAACAACAGCATGATGCTACAAATCATAGAAAGCGACTCCATGCATAACAAATGTGAGGTACCGGGGGGGTGGGGTGCTCTTTTGATACCGCATCCACCCGTAGACAGGCGCCCTGTCCACCCACCTTTACACACGTGGGCTCGCAAGTGTGCACAAACGGCTATACTACAGTGTACAGCTTCAGTATGACACAACTGGTAAGATATACATACCAGCAACGGTTGACTATGCATGACGACACGCATGGTGACCACACAATCTGGTGGGCCACTAGTCGCGCAATGCTGGAGTGCTTCAGGACAGGCTGGCTACAACGTGCGAAGCACTTTCCTGACACCGATGTCCATTCATGTTTCACACATATATAATTTCGCTGCGCGCCGCACTGTTGGCCACATGCAGCCCAGGAAGAGCAAGCACGTGATACACCAAACGGATCTCCAACGAGCGTACGGCACCCTCAGCCCAACAGGAAGCTGCATTACGCAGCAGCCTTCATGCACAGCGTGGCCAAGGAGATCGTGGCTGGAGGTGTCACCGAGGCGCTCCAGCACCCATGCGCAGCGATCTGAAGCCTTAGTCATCAACAAAGGCTGCAGAACACACATCACATGATTCAAAGTTTGTAAATATTGCGCCATAATTGCCCGATCTGTGGTTCACCCATGTTCATGCACATACGCATTTTAGTGGCTACAGGAGTGACGTGCCACGCACTCGCACATAAAAATGCCACGTTACCTACCAAGTTGCAGGAAGCAAGTGGTGCTGAGACTGGTGGGTGTCAGCAAGTGATCTCAACAGTGTTTTGCCAATCACAAGTGATAAAATCTGTTCAAGCCAGCTCTGATGGCACCACATAGTCTCATACACTGCAAGTCACGGAGGTGGCCCCTCAGCTAGAACCTCAGCTAGGTTCGTGCAGAACACATCCCCACCAAGCTGCAAAACAACCGTTATCTGCCGATAAATGTGCATGGTGCATGCAGCTTCTCACAACGCAAGATGCACACGTGCGCACGTACACTAAAACAGACAAAATCAAACGACAGGTACATCTGCCTTCAACACAAGACACAGTTTCCTGTTTCCTGTGCATGTATCGACGTGTTCTAGATACCACAATGAAACCTTTGAAATTAGGTCACAACTGTGCAACATTGTTTATGTTCTTGCCATGTTTATGATCTTGTTTTGGTTCTAATTACAAACCGGAAAGGTGGTGAATAGGCATGAACCTAAATAGCCAAAAGCAACTAACACAAAACATCCACCACTTTACTCGAATAGCACAACAGCACCATCACGAAAGTCTTTCCCAGCACTCTTGATCTTGTTTCTGCTTGGAACAGATTAAACAAAACCGCAGCCATCTAAACATGTTGCTCGCCGAAAGCTCCTGAATCAGTCACCACTATAATCCGTGACCAATAGATTCGGTCACCAATACACAAGCAGCAGGGGTCTGGTCAAGGTTTTGGGCACACACCAGCAACTTGTCACGGGATGATAGCTTAAGTAGTCGCGCCGCCCAGAACGTGAAGGTTTCTGACTGGTCCTGCCAGCGCGGCTTGCCTCCTAGGTTGGCGAGGAAGGACGTCACCGAGGCTCGGAACGACGATGACGCCTTGTCCAGTGCAGCACGAATGCCGCCCATGAGTTCCTCCACTTTCGCGTCCAACGCCTGCAGACACAATCTGTTCACGAGACAGCATGAAGTGATCACCATGAACATGTTAAAGCAGCAGATCGTTTTATGTGAGTGGCCAAACACAGGTTTTTGTCTCTCGATAGTTGTCTTGATCATGGTGTCTCTTCGGGGGTTGCAAGTACATGTCTACAGGTGCACCATGGTCATTCCTGTTCACCATGGATCCCAATTGCGGTGTGTGTGGCTGTTACTGATGAGTTCGTGTGCGCAGGGTAAACAACGTATGTAAGTGTCTACAGGTGCGGGTTCTTGCATTCGCGTCATGTACATGCACGAGTAAAAAACACTGTCACACCTCTACCTATTCATTGCATGCATGGGTGCAGCATCTGGCTCCCCAAAGCTTGTGTGCTCACCGAGCGATGTGTACGCGATCACGCTTTTCATTCACGATCCTGAAGTGTGTTATGCAAACACCACGCGCACGAGCGGAGGCATGCATGGAAGTATGCAGACATGCATATGCACTACATGATCAGAATTCCGACATCGCCGAGGTGATGACAGGGATGGGACGCCACACGCGCATATGCGATGAAGCTGAATTGTTGTTCGTACAGTGTTGATGCTCTGTACCGCTGCCAAAGTTCAGTACATGCACGAAACGAAACCCAGTTCTTCGTATAGTACCTCTTGCATGTTCATGCGTGCGACAAAACAGGTGCGGCCTCGTTGCAAACCAATAAATGCACACCTCAAACGTCGAGATAGCCTCAGCATCAAGCACCTCAACATCATCTTTCATCACGCCCTGCAGCCAGATCCTTGGGGGTTGCCATTTTTAACTTTGCATTTACAACACACCCCCTGCTAAAATTCAACTCGTTGTTCGTAATATCAAGGTCACTATCTCGCCGAACGCCAGTCTTTGACTTCTCCCTCACACACCCCCCAAGCCACTACTGTACTGAAATTACCGGTTATCACGGATCTGTGCACTGAACTGCAAATGTCTGCGAGCCGTCCTCACACCATATCAGTGGCAGTGGCATGTCCTGTGTCGATTGAGCGAGGTCGAGCTGTGTTGGCATACGATAAATTTCTGGTAAATGAGCCTTTGTTTGGAGTTATGGCTGTGACTTTACAAACAACATATCTGTGTTGAACTCCCTACGCACGTATGTGTTCTCTATGTGTGAACTTCATTGAAGCATCGAACGTTCTGTCGAGCCAAAAACTTGAAACACACCCCCTGCACGCGGCACATTCAGTACCCATCCTGTTCAAATGCAGCGGGTGCCATGCATAAAGTGTTGCAGCTCACTACAAAACAATGTCGTCCTGCCTACATACTTCGCAACTTCATTGCATATGTATGAAAAACAGTATGTAACGTCCTGTCGAGCTAGATGCAGTGGTTTCAGGCGCGCATTGTTAGATTCTGTGATGTGCAGAGTATGGATTCCGAGGTATACAGAACTGGACGGAGCTTGAAACATACCCGCACACGGCACATGCGATACCCATCCTGTTCAGACACAGCACTGTACTGCACGCGTGCCTCGCCTTTCACTTCGATGCTGATGCGGCCGTCCGGTTGCACTTGGCTCTCAGTAATGATACACTGCGTCACCACTTCCGGGATTTCGTGCCTACCATCAGCTCCCTGCGCTTGCTGTGTGCTGTTTACACTGGCACCAAAAGACTTTTTTGTGGTAACAACTTGGTACTTACACTGGCACCAAAAGACATTTTTGTTGCAACAACTTGCTGCTTACACTGGTAACAAAAGAAGCTCTTGTGCTGGACTGAGTTGATTGGCATTGCAGTAGAACGCTTTGCACGTCAGAAGGCGCCTAGCGCAACAGAACACACTTGTAGCCACGCAGCACACTGTACATGACAGTCTTCATATATCACATGAAGATGCAACGCACAGTAGGGGCGACACAGCACACTTGTAGCCACAAAACAACACCGTGGATGACACCAATGAACACGCACAGCAATACACACAAAAACCTAACCGCAGAAAACATGAAGACAGGAAGGACAGCTACACAGGGCAGAAATCCACAGCGCGCAGCACACCACCATAGCGCACGTCATGCCCATGCGGCGGTCGCCATGCATGCATCGGCGGACCATCAACCGGTATCTCGGCTCAAAAATGTTGAGCCCAATCTTCTCACCGGGAAGTATCGGAGCCATGACAAATATCGGCAGGTCTCGCCCTCTCCCCCCGTGCTCGACATCCGCTTTCACCTATATGATACACTTGGTTCTGGTGGCTTAGGGGTATTCTAGCACTTGATCTGAGGGACACAACATACAGGAAGGAGAATCGTGCCCAAAACCGCGAACGCTTGTCGATGGTACATGAGCCAACTAGGATGGTAGTTGTGCCCTGGCTCGTGGTTGTGGCATTGTGTTTCGTCAGTACTCTCGCAGTTTAGCTAAGAGTGCTGGGAAAGACTTTTGTGATGGTGCTGTTGTGCCATTCGAGTGAAGTGGTGGATGTTTTGTGTTAGTTTCTTTTGGCTATTTGGGTTCATGCCTATTCACCACCTTTCCGGTTTGTACAGGACATGAGCCATTCTATGGAGTTATGCCTGTAACTTTACACACTCTTGACGATATGTAGCCAGTTTAGAAAACGGAGGGAACACGAAGTGGTGAGACACTGTCTCAAAGCATCCATGACACTGAAACGAGACAGTTCTGAGGTTGTCTCTCTGAATTGATGTGGGCAGAAATTCCTGGCTACTGGCTTGAATCGTTTATGAAACACCTCACAGTGAATGAAATGTACTGGTGCCGCCTTGGAAGCCGAGTTGTTATGCGATGATTTGCTGATACATCAGCCATCCTATGGAGTTATGCCTGTAACATTACCACTTCCTTCGAAGCTGCACGCGTATACACGAACCTAACCTATGGAGTTATGCCTGTAACGTTACCACTTCCTTCGCAGCTGCACGCGTATACACGAGCCTAGCCTATGGAGTTATGCCTGTAATGTTACCACTTCCTTCGAGGCTACACGCGTATACACGAGCCTAACCTTGCCTACATACTACACGATATCACTTGACTACACGATATCACTTGACAACTCTGCCAGGGACTTTCGAAACTATGCAAGCCAGGTGGATGGAGTCAAGTCACGGTTTCTCAAAAATGTTCTTAGCCCACTCTTATCCTGAATATTTTCAGGTATTGCTTTATCGCACCTCAAGTGATTGCAATCCATCATGCACACACGAGCCGAAGACACGCACAGTGGATGCATGGGTGGGGGCGCACCTCAGCCACCCGTGCTGCCGTCTCTTCCGGAAAGCACTGTTCCAGAAGGTTCTGAAGCACCACTGTCACGGGCAGGTCGCTGCCGGTGTGCAGAACCCTCCGGCATACAGGACACCTACGCCACATACGGTTCGTTGGTTCTGGCAGACCGAAATTGACATGACAGTGCATTTGCTGCACCGGTAACAAGGCACTTTGTGAATCACCAGTGTTGCAACCTGTCAGGAGGGAAATGGACAAGCCAACCTGCTATGCTACTACGTCCTTTCTACTAAATCCATTCTACTAAATCCATGCTACTGAATCCATGCTACTAAATCCATGCTACTTAATTCATGACTTGGCGTGCTATATAGCCTGGATTCATGCCTTGTGTGCTTACGCTCAAAGTCCTCTTCTCAGGGGGGTTACCAGCGACAGGGCTGCTTCTGAGGGTTTAGGAGAACACGATCATCGCCAAAGATGATCGTGCCATGAATAGTACCGACCACGCCCAGAACATTCAAAATGCACGGATACGTTCTGTTTGTCAGACTGAAAGGAGTTTGGCAGTGACTGAGCACAGTAGCGATTCTGCGTCAGCATGATACATGCATGGCATGCGCCAGTAAGCGTGGCTACAGGTGCGCACTTGTTGGAATGGTCTATACACCGCTGGAAGCATGCCTCGCAGAAAGTGTGTCCACAGGGGGTTGTTACAGGGTGGCACAGCAACTTGCAGCACAATGCGCAGTCCAGATCATCCACGCTTCTAGCCACTTTTCTACGGCGGCCGAGCGTTTTGCCTTGTAGCGCCTCCACACGTTCCTGCACTCCACAGCCACTTTTGACCCTATGCATGGATGACATAACACTACACTACTGGTAACAAAAAAAACCCTGAAGTGTACATAACAAATCAACCCTGAAGTGTACGCAAGCACACAGCACGAATCCGATGTAGTTACAGGGGGTCAGGGCATGAAACCTGCGCAATGATGTGATCAGGTTGTCTCGACAGTGCCGCATATAGAGCTGTCTCCGCAGCTGTGTACTCCTCCAGCACCTCCAGTGCCCTCCCCCGCGCCACATGCATGTCTGCATCGTCTGGTTGAAGCTCAACTGCTCTACAGCACCCAAAATTCACCCTCAGAAAGAAACCAGCTTTGCAAAAGCAAATAGTATAGGAATGTACGGAATGTAATATGCATGAGCGGCATGCATCTAAAGAGTGACACACACACCGATCGGCATCGGCAAGTGCGAGCTTGGCGAGCTGCTGTGGATCTGACGCAAACCTCGCATTTCTCTCTGATGCTGCAGAGGGGATGCTCTGCAGATGCATGGAGTACGCTGCACAGCATGCATGTCGTTTCATGCCTTCGGTCAAATTTGATCCAAACGCTTCAGACGGGCCCCAGCAACTGTCGGGATATGCAAACTGTGTGAGAATTGAATACTGTGCTGAGGCATGGCAAAGGGTTTTAATTAAGGGCGTCAGACTCGTATAGCAGCACCGTACCGGTGAGCATAAGGTGAATGGCTGCACAAAGTACAGGATGCAGGGCCTTCATAGATAAGAAGATCAACAGGACGCGGGCAGAGAGATGACGTGAAAGAAATTCTCGCCTGTGGACTGAGGCAGCGAAACACCATGAGCAAATCAGGTGTCGTAGATTGTTCGTGCATGCTAAATATCCGGGTTAAAGAAGAGCATGGAATGTTCTTTCAGCAGTGACAAGCTTGCGCCCTGGGCCATGTTCCTAGGCATCCGTATGTATAGGAGCGAAAGAACGGAACTGCAGCTGGGTCCGGAAGTACTGGAGTGTTGAACTTGGTCACGAATGGAGAAATGTTACAGTGTATACTCAGATCCACGCCAGCTGCTGAAGAGCTATACACCACTTCGTACCACATTGGGTTGTGATCTTACCATGCTGAACACGGGGTACTTACCATTCGGAATGGGGCACTTACCATGCTGAACAAGGGCGTACAGTCTACGTTTGGTCCCTGATAACTCGATGTACTGATCACAGGACGCTACAGTTCACAGGGATATGTACGTACTGGTTACAGGCACAGCAATCCAATACACGTGAACAGGCACCTGTATAGCAATCGCTGCGTTCCCGTAAAACGGCAGCCTTGGTTGCATTGTCTGCTGCGCCAGCAGCACCGACTGGCGTTGTTCCCCATGAATTTGTGTTCCACATCTGGAGGATACCCAACTTTCAACATTTCCTACGTTGGCAAGCCCGTGTGCATGAATCTCGTTGGAGACGCAAATGCATGGCGAGAGCTGCTCACGAATAGCTATTCCCGTGGCCATTTTCTTCCAGATCGACGCCGCTTAACAGAACGCTTTGTTACATATAACTAAGCGTTCGCACACACGTGCGTGCCCCTTCCGACTTGCATGTTCCGCTCACAGCAAGGTGCCTAGGTCTCCTTTCTGTGCGATTGTGTTTGCTCCTAACACAGGCTCACCAGTCTCAGTTGTATCAGGTGTACTTCTTCTTGATGAACGTACGTGTGACAACTTTATTGTGATGCTGCACGCAGGGATCATTCTGGACGCATGTTGCACGAACGGCTTCACTTTCATCCCACGTTTTGAACAAGAAGTGTACACGATATAATTACATCGGCTGAACTTCGGCTTGTGTTTATGTGTAAGTCATTGCGTTTCACATCAATACATTGTTTGCATTGCTTGATCATACGCAATACAGTACACGTGAGCATGTATAGTTCAACATGTACGAAGTCTGAACAATCGAGGCACTAGCAATGTATTTTATGTGCACCGATGCGAAATACCACCCGACTATATGCATCATGAAAGTTTTTACATGTAGTATTCGGTGGGTAAAGCGTGGCAGTGTGCAACGTCGGATGTCGGGTGGAAATATGCTGATTCGTCGTTTGTTGGTCGACGCATAATGATTCAGAGGTTTGAAGTAAAAACAATCTAGACCCTTCAGTCTTGGAAATAATCGTCAATTTTGATTTCTAGGAAACGTATGGGTCGATAAAATGCAACATCTGTGAAGTTTCGGTCAGGTGATATATAGTTCTATATCACCTCTGTTCGTTCGAAGAAACAGGAGGCCTTCATGTGAACTATCGAAGTCCTGTGGTACAGAGCGCAATTATCTACCATGCCCTGGTTCCTTTTCAACATGAAAGAACCTTGGTATTGTCGGTAGTTGCGTGATTTGACGTTGGGTGCGTTCAGAATAGAGAGATCTCGTGGGAGGCACGTCATACATCACAAGACATACAAAATGAACCAACCGCCATTTCTCTTGAATGGAACAACACCAGCACCAGTTCAACTTTGCCTTGTGTTGTGGCAGCATATGTATGCCATATGCATTTATATATAGTTTGGTTGGTTGGGTGGTTGCATCCCATTCACGCACGACGAACATATATAGTATCGTTTCAAGGTTCTATAGGCTTTGCCTTTCGAATGATTTCGTGTTTTGCAGTTTTGGGTGTATTTTTTGTTCTGGCACTAGTACTCCCATTGCCTTTACAGCATATGCCTCGCAAAATATCGCGACAGAGGATATATAGAATGACCGGCGCCCTGAAGGGGCCGAAGACCGGCAGGCTACTTTGTGGTGCTGTGAATTTGTTCAGGATGCCAAACAATATAACTTGACACTGCTGTAATAATCCCCAATACAAGGCTTCGCGCGACTCAGCCTCTTAATGTGCAAAGGAAAGCTTCCGCTTTTCTTTGCACGTTAGGCGGTGCATGTTGTTTACTTGCCAAGACTATACGCGGTAAAGTATACGCTGATATCACATGCAATGCCAGCATCACAGACATGCCACCCTTTCCAAACTGTGTACACTTCGACGCATTCAATGCACTGTTGATGTTCGTTTGTGCCATACTATACCTGTGAAACTGCGATGTGGCTGTCCCGGAAGTGCACGTTGCAATTGACACGACAACACCAAGCGCTCGCGAATCACAGTTCGAAACATAGATCTTGCCCATCTGTAGGTTAACATAAGTCGTTTCCTTGACGCTCGCGTGGAACGGTGCACTGTGCTTACATCCTTTCGCGTTACAAACCTCTGTGTTGACGATCCAGATGTACGTACTGTACGAAGTAGAGCGGGTCTAGGCATCCGTGAACGACGGTTTACAGTTTAATATGTATGTAGCTATTTGTTCAGGAACGGAAGCAGCGTGATTTTGAAGTATTTCTGTAGTGGCAGCTTCGTGCATCCACGACCGTCCAACCCACATTGCTACCGACACGGCGCCCCGAAACACACATCGCCAAGACGAATCACTTCACTATAATGATATGTGCCTAAGTTCGTAATTAGCGGGCCTGGAGTGACGAGAATCAGCAGAAACGGCAAAACGGTGGGAATAATCATTTGTATATTTAGATCCAAAACCCAGGATCGCTGAAGGAACGGCGCTGTCACATCCCGACAGTATCAATGTCAGCTCTAGAGGTGTCGAAACTGCCACTCGGTCTCGAGTCTGTTCTCCACGCGGTGTTTGAGAATGTGTAGCTGATGATCAGCGAAGCCATCCGCGGACTCGTGCACCTAAATTCCAACCTCGAATATACGGGGGGATCGATAAATGTGGCTACATGTGGTCCGGACATTCATGAATGCAGACACAATTTGCGACATCTATAGGTGTATAAACAAGGAACACAGACGATACCAGTTGGCCCAGTTCAGAGTAACGCGAATCTCGTGTCCCAGCCCTGATGTGGGGTCTGCGAGGTGCAGAAACTCAGAACTCGATGCGAGTCAGTGCTTGGCACATGTGTGGTGCCTACAATCTCCGCGTTCGCGCCATCTCGTCACGCACCACACCTTTTTCTATTGCCGATGTGGCGAAACCCTCTTCCTGAACTTTTGTGGTGTATGTTGAACTCGGTCGCGGTCTGCGGACACTGAGCACACCTGCGCGTGCATGCGCGAGCACGGCGTGCGTCTGCACAACCAATGTCGACCGATATGTGGGGCCTCCTGCACTGCCATTTTGTGTATGCGTCGCTTTAGTTCGTTCTCTAACTGTAAACTCGTTCTGTACTGGTCTTAATGCCGCTGTGTGTGCGCAACGAAACGGCCGTGAGATTCGGGCCCGCGATCGAGTCGCGAGTCGGTATGACCACACGACAAAAGACAGGGGGTCGGTATGACGACTCGTTAAATGTCCGTAAATGGTCGATCCGATGGCCAAGGACAGACCACAGCCACACCAGAGCACAGCAGCATCCTACATCATAATTCTCCTCTTTGGTGAAAGACACGCGTACGCACACCGCACACCGCATGGGAAAGTATCTTGCAAAAACATCTTGAAAATACATATCACCTTTCGGTTGCATGACACCCGTGTAAGAACTGCCATGCTCAGTTTAGGGCATGTCGACGGTTGTGAAAAAACCCATGATTTCAGGACCAAAATTCAAACATGTGTATGTGCATGGTGTTCAACGCCTGGGAGACATGGAGTTTTTTCCTGAAAATCGAGGTTCCCAAAACCCAGTTAAAACCCTACTTACGCCTCCCTATAGATGCCTGCCGGTCAACAAGCAAGGTGCGGACAGCAAGGACGTGTTCCACTGCACACATTGGCACACTCAGATACCGCGTACTCCATTCTGCCACCAACAAGGTGTAGATAATACACGGACGGGACTGTTCACCAACATGGTGTGCTTTGCTTAAGGTACTGCAATCGTGTTCCCTGGGAGGAAGGCACTCAATTTCGCGGGCATGGAGTACTCAACTATGCAACGAATTGTGACCTTGTCACTGGCGGGCTTTGCCTTCGTGGCATGGCTGATACAGACGGCGTCACTGGCAGCAGTGCACTCCAGAGTTCACCAGGTAAGCTGTTTTGAGCAAGGCGTAGACCTTCATTGCGAACTTTGATGTTGAATGTGCCGTACATAATTTGATTTCCTCACATACATACCGCTGCCTTATCAAATGTATCAAGTATGCGCAGATGTCTCCTTATGTAGATTGTCGGTACGTTTTACAACGAGGTTGTTCATGCTGCAGATTTCCACTGACGAAGACATTGAACTTGCGGATCGCGGGAGGTTTGGTATAGATTGGTGGACGGCCGTATACCAATTACTGCTGATCATCTTGGTGGCAGTAGCTGGGGCTGTTGGAAAGATCTCTCGGTTCGCTCAAATGCTGGGCAACTTCCTCGCAACACTCTATCCTCTGATTTTCATCGTCACTCATCAGGGGGCAATGTTTGTCCGATTCTACAGTTTGAGCTCCGACCGCTCCATCATCGACCTCGTGTGCACCCGCCCATATGCCTCTCTACGCATGTAACATAAACATGGAAGGCAGCGTCCACACGAGTAAGCAGGGTCATGATTCCAACGTCATGATGCATCGGCACTTGACACGTCTGGAGCATGGCATAGGGCGGCCATGCCACGGGATTTTTGCAGCACCATAAAAAAACAGACGATTGAGAATAAGATTTACATTATGTGCAGACGTCGGCCGCGAAGGCGTATCTGGCAGGCTGCATATTGTCAGGGATTGCAATTGGTGCTCTGATCGTGTGGCTGGGACTCGTACCCCACATCGAAAAGGAACAGTCGGTGTGTTGCCTTCTCCCCCATTCATCGCTTGTAAGTCCATGGTCATGGGTAATTCTGCACCAGCTCCGCTCCATCTGATTCGTTATTCCTGAAAACACCGCCTGCGGAGGGGAAACAAATACTCAGGGCAAGGTGGCATATGTCAGAAGTGCACCCCTGCATCCTCTCCTCCCGCCACCGACTTCAAGTGACACATCCACAGCATGGACGTGCCACTGTGTCGGGATTTGTCCGTTTCTGCTGAGGGATTCGGTGTCGTGGAACGGACATGCATCCTAACAAGCCTTTGGTGCCCTCCGTCCGTTGCGACAACGCTGTTCGGTGTTTGCGCTTAATGCTTTTATCATGCTTCTGCCTGTTGGTGCGGACTGAATTCGTGCGACCGTATCGCAGCTACGCTGTGCTGCCCTGATTGTGCGTGCAAGCATGAACGTGCAAGCTGGTATCTGGTATATGCAGGCCACGCGGTCAACGCCGTCCCGTAGCGCCACACAAGCGCGTGCCGAGTCACCACGGCCTACGCAACCAGCACGCCGGGGTCCCGTTCAGACTGGATCCATGAACATTGGCCAACGTTACGGTCCTGACAGGATGAGTTACCAATCCGAGAAGAGCTACGAGTCCGACAAACAGAGTTACCAGCCCGAGAAGAGCTACCAGTCCGACAAACAGAGTTACCAGCCCGAGAAGAGCTAC